>JADNRY010000144.1:0-159361 GCA_015501585.1 Rhodocollybia butyracea | reverse complement strand
CCGTAATTTCAGTGTAAGGTTCTGAGACACCTCAAACCGCTCACTCTCACACCTGTCTTTTGCATTTTACTTTTAGACAGACACGATTGTTCAGATATGGATTACAACTCATCAAACTCTTGTGAAAAGTGAGCTATTCTTCCAAATCAGCCGAGTCACATTGCTTAAACCATTGCATGTGCTACTTAGGTACCCTTGAACAGCTCAAGATAGCCAAAGCTGACTACCTCAGTGTTTGGAAAGATGAATGTGTTTCCTAATACGAGGATTGATGTTCGCAGTCGTCTCACGACCCTTCTTTCCAACCCTTCCAACCCTCTTGTTGTCCTTCAATCGTCGCCTGGGATGGGAAAGACTGCCATTGCAAAGAGCATTGCGGCTGACTGCGACCAACAGAAACGACTCGGAGCTTCATTCTTCTTTGACAAAACTGGAGCGAAACGGTCCACTGACTCTGGGGAGTTATTTGTCTCCACTCTGGCGCGTCAGTTAGCCGAATACCATCCTCGTTATCGAAACTCCCTTTTCCAACTTCTCCACAATGACTCTCGGTTGTTATCTCGCTCAGGAGTAGATCAGCTGAAACAGCTTATCATTGATCCTATGAACGCGGTACACAGGATTAGTCCTCCTGATCTACCTTCCGTGATTATTCTAGATGGCTTGGACGAATGTGGGAATTCAAGAGCCCTAGAACTCCTTATGGAACTTGTGATTGAGCTCGTACGCAATCTATCACACTTCCAGTTTCTCATCAGCTCTCGCCCTGAACGAGAAGTCGTCGATGTTTTCTATAACTACTCTTCTAATATACCCACGGAGAACTTAAACAACATCCCCTCCAATCCACTACCCGAGATATTTTCACGTACATTGATAGCTGTCTCGAGAAGCTTCCATCCCGCGGATCAAATCGCTGGCCTCCTCCTCAGCAAGGCAGGTGGGAATGTGCGCATTATTGTGGTGGTATATTTGAAATTGCCAGAATCCGCATGCGCTTTTTGGAGGAGGAGTCAAGCGGTGTTCCCATAGAGGACGCGTTCCAGGAACTTGTGAATGATACTCGGAGTGGGATTCCGACATACTCAAACGAGTATTTACGTATATTGCGGAAGGCGTACATCGAGCCATTCGCACCCGGGGAGAGCTCGGAGTTGAACAAGAGACGGAAAAGCAACAAAGGAGTTGGTGCTGGCGCGGTTTCGGTTTGCTGTGGGTGCTCTGGTTGCTCTAATCGAGCCGCTACCCTGAACTCACTCGCTCAGCTCCTCAAGATGTCGAGAAGCGAGGCAGCATCAGCGTTGCGACCAATCAGCTCTATTCTCAACGTCCCGACGATGAGGCTGCCCCTATCCATTTTTTCCATGCAACAGCACGAGAGTTTTCTCATTGGCGAACCGGTAGGGAGTGATGAAGATAAGGAGCAGTTCTTCTTCAGTGATTTGAAAGGCGCATTCCTTGCCCCATTTTGTTTGGAGCTTATGATTGAGGCTTTTTGCCCTGGGTACCTACTCTCGTTCTCCCACATCGCAGAAGCAGGAATACGCCAAGTGCACGCACACTGAACGAAATAGCCTTTACGCCCCTCGTAAGCGTACTATGCATATGAAACTTGCAGCGCACCTTCTGTATGCAATGGACCACTGGACTCAGCATTTTCCTGAGCCTGAAGATGCTCTTTGTAGCCTGTGGGATCTCTTGTGGAATTTCATATCAAACATGTCTTGTTGCATGGTTTGAGCTGGCTGCATGGGCAGACAGGATAGACACGTATCTTCATATTCCTCAAGTTATCGAAAGACTTGAAGAGCTATCAAGAATTTTACAGAGACATGATATTCCCCCTTCCGAAACATCAGCAGTCGCACTAGGGGCAGTATCGGCCGCTCTGAGGTCGCTTAAACCTATATCGTCTGAGTCATTTTACAACAAAGGGTACTTATCTTTTAGTCAATACCTCCATCCCTTGTCTGAGCTCAGCCATTTCCTTCTTACCCAATATCATCTATCTCCATACCGAATAACCGCAAGTACAACTAAACACACTTCTACTCCTATGTCATATTTCACAACCGCTGGGACTCCTTTAACTATGAATACACTCGTGTATCCTCCCGCCCATGCGGTGCAGTCAGCTCTTTCCTCTGATGGGGAGCTTGTTGCGCTCTCGTTCCAAGATGGTAGTTTTCGGGTTGTCCACTCTGAGCATAGCAAACTTGCCTGGACTCCGAATTTGCCCCTGGAATGGAATTCAAAGCAAATACCCAAGTTCCGCTGGATTGAATTCGCGTTTTTGAACACTCGCGTCGTTGGGGAAGACGGTGATGGAATGGTGTGGTTGATTGGTCTGGATCACATTCTTGGTGTGTTCGGGCCCCTTCCATTTCCTACGTCCGATTCAAGGGCAGTGGTGTCGCCGGATGGCAATCACATATTCCGCGTTTCACTTGATCCTGCTATGCCCTGGTCTCATTCGACGGTCCTACTCGATGTCCTTGGTAGTACTATATCTGTTCGTCCTCTTGCTAAACCGGCCAGACACAAAGTAATTTCTGTTGCCTCGCATTCTCTTGGGTTTTCCCATGATGGAACACATGTTGGTGCCTTCGAAGATGGGTATGATTATGTTGAGGCTCATGTCTGGTCTGTTGCCACCACTGCCCACATTGGCTCATACTATATAAACGGTTATGAGTGTAGAGCACACCTTGATCCTTCGACATATACACCCCTTAAGGAGTTATATACGTATGCTGACCATGGGGACTTATACAAACCAATTCAAGGCTCTGACTCCCTTTCCAAATGCACTCTCAAATTCTATCCTCCTGCGTGTTTGGACATGGACCAAACATTGAATCAAGGGGATAGCCCAGATCATTCCTCCACCTTGCCTGAATTTCCTATGTTGTCATCAGTCTTTTGGGAGGTGGAAGGTCAGAATGGGGATAACTTCAGAGCTGCAAGTCGGATGTTGGGCCCGACAAGTATCATCACCGATGCATACGGCTCTATGTACTGCAACGGAGAAGATATTGCATACCTGATTGGCAATATGAAGTCACCTCAGTCTCGTCAACTTCGATACAGTATACACAAAGGAAGGGTACGAGTTCTCCTTGGTCCTGGGCCAACACAAAAGCTATGGGTTCCTGTTTCGCAGTCTTATGAGGAGGGAGCTTTTCTTCTCCCCCCGCTTTTGCTTGATCTTTCCAGAGAATACACCCAGATCCTCTCACGCCAAAAAGGTGTCCGCTGAAGGAGCAATTGCTGTACCTTAGATCAATTTTACCTTGTAAACATTCTGTTACATTTATTCGTCGAGATCCCGACGTCAGCGACTGAGCTCCAAGTGAGTCAAGGCAACATATTAAACCGCCATCCGGTGCATCACCCACCCCAGATCCATTATCGTTCATCCTTGTCGGCCAAATTCTTCATTCCCCTTCCCAAATCAACTCTTTAAACACAAATCCTTTGTCGAAGTCTGTAGTCCAGTGAATTAGCGTTTTCTTCTCATTGACATGTACGGAGAGAACCGGCGAATGATGAATGAGATAAAGTGGCAGCGCTAGCACCGCCGTATTTCGATTCCGACCTGTCCAAAAGCCAGGAACGAGTGGGAAGACGAGGAGGGCTTTTATGCGGGGTAAGATACTAGAAATAGGTGTTCGAAGCAGCGCGAGCCGGTGTATAATTAGAACAAGGTACATAGATTTAATGGGGAACGGTGCGTACCCCGTGTAATCGTTCCGAATCTGACTGGTCGAGTTTGGTCCGATGGTCCGATCTGGTCCCTGTAAAAAAGATTCTTGAAGTTGTTGATTTTTCGTTATGTTTTCGGATTTAGATCCTGAAGGAAAAGTAGTTGAAAGTTTAATCATGATTACCGTGTGGGCTGTAGCTGGTAGGTGTGAATGCTTTGAGGTCAATATAGCATACATAAGTATTCGTAGTACCGTGTTGGCTGGCTCATAAGCCTAGAAACGAACCCTGCTCAAATTCCAAAGTCCTGTAAACGGCGGTCCTGAGCATACAGTAACCGTTCCTAGAATAATAACCCGAGCCAATCTTATTTTGCCAATTTTAGGTCCAGTCTTTCGAGCATTTTCCGGGAGGTCCATGCTTGGTGGTTGACGTCGAGGCCGAGGGCTTGCATGGTAGGTGTGGAGCGAAGCAATAGAATTTGGCTCGGATGTCAAAACTGCCGGCGGGATCGACGGTTTGGCGATCCTTCATACATACATAGGTCCTGCTCAGATTCGACCAATGACCAACGCCCCATTACTAGCAGCCTTTCCGAAGACTGCGGGATAATTGGAGTCTTAGCAGGTGGAGAGAAACTCACCTTTTCAGTTTTAGTAATAGTAGCCCGCCGCTTGATGAACTTGTCGCATATATCAACGTATATCCAGGCTTTTCCGGACGCTCTTCGGAGACTTGTTCTCCTCTCGAATAGAAAAGAAAATATGTAGCTTGCAACGTCAAAATTGCCGACGGGAACCAATTGTATGGCGATTTCTCGAAATTAGGTTCTGTTAGATGACTTGGTCGTAGAACCTATCGTAGAGTACGATTTGAGGCGACAGACATGATTTGTGGCGGGCTCACATAGCAACAAATTGAGGATGAGTGTGGATGAGCACTTGCAGAGGACTTGTGGATAAGGATAACTTGAAGAGTTACCCTGGTCTAGAATAATATCGCTAACCATTCCTTTCGCATTGACGATTTTAGCTTGAAGCTTGAGGGCTTGTGGGTTTCCATTCGGAGATTTCAACTTTCGCTTTTTATCCTATCTTCGGGCCTTCTGTCAGTCTAGTAAACGCCAAGCTATTACTATTGACCCTGAGCTAGCCTGAATCATCTACCTGAAGGTGGAATGAGCAAGAACAAGGTGCCACCGCTGTACTAACCGTTAGCTTATTATTTGCTTGAACAATTGGTCAACTTCAACTGGCTCGATAGTAGCAATGAGTGAACGCCTGTGAATGCTAGTGATGGAACAGAATGAATGATGCCGTTGCATGATAGATTTCTTTGAATTGACAATTAAAGGTACTGACGAGTTGCCGACAAGTACAATACGGCCCGGTTATTAGGGTTTAATGAATGAATTCCGGTTGACTCTCTTCTTGTTGCGTCCATGTTCACTGAGCGACTCTTGTTACTGCACAGGCTTCACAAAGGCTCATAAACCGGCGATAAATTTTTTTGGCCACGACAAGAATATCTTCATCAATCTGGTCACTGTTCGCTACAAACGACATTTTCTACAAGATTAGCGACATTCTGACAGCAGGGACGCATCGTCGGCGAGATTTTGGTTAGAATACTTGGACTTTGCTTCGTGAGTCTTTTTTCTACATCGCATACTAAGGGCATTCATTCGATTTGTTAGAACGAAAAAAACCGCGACTTGCCTTATCCTACGTTGCTTCTGGCTTCAACCCAAGACGCGTCGCGATGGCTGCTGACAGCAGATACCTGTATCACCATTCACCTCACCAAACGCTTGCAACTCCTCAGTACAATTATCAGTACCAGAATCCGCCAGTACCATATAATGAAACTTCAGTACCCAGACGAACACAACAACAACAACAACAGCAAGCCAGCCCGCATCCACATTCTCCGGTTCAGTACCACCATAGTCAGCCGCCGCCGCCACCGCCGCCAGCTCAGCCTGGTGCTTATTCATCCTATAGCTACCAGCCAGCACCGCCAACTGCTACGCCGCCTCCACAACAGCAACAACAACAACAGTGGTCTAGTGTCAACGAAACTTGGCCGCCGCAATATGGCTATCCACCTTCTATTTCCCCCGAAAGCACATATAATAATCGACCAGAAGCGTCTACAGCTGGGTACGAACCTCATCAGCCTCCACCGCCTCCGAATCCCATGAACGGCACTACAACCACAACCAAGTACAGACACAGACTCCCAGAAGAACTCGAGTCTCCACCAAGCTATACGAATTCTCAGCCATCATCGCCCAATTCCTATGCGCATACCGCAATAGACTTTGACCAGGTAAGTCTTCTCAATATTCGTAATCTGGTAATGCTCAAACGACCCTCCCTCACAGCTCATGAAACACATTAAATTCGTCGAAACTCCCTTTCGCGAGACTCTCTCCGGCCCGAACTCCAGCTATAAATCTCCCTTTCCTGGCCCAGAGGCTTTGGAACAGATGATGAACGCTGCGACGTACGCCGCTCAGATGCTCGAGTCCGCAGCCGGTACAACATCGTTCTCTACAACAACTATGTCTACCTCGCCTTCGCCTATGGACTCGGTTTCCTATACCCAATCTTCGAATTCGACTTCGATGGATACCTCGCATCACCATCATCACCAAGGCGGTGCCGGATACCCTTCACCACCCACGTCGAGGGAAGCTGGTACACAAAGCCCACACCATTCCATTGATAACTCGTCCCCGCCGCTTTCGGCTTCTGTTAAACGGGTAAGTGTTTATTTTAGTCTCAGTTTTTTAGTTCATGACTCGTTTCTATGCGTGTGGGCGCGCGCAACTATACTGTGAATTTTTTTTTAAATATTTCAACCTTCATCATGGTTATGTCGTCCGTCCTTCCCGTTGTTCCATTACACTGCCCCGTTGTTGTCTCTCCATGTATCATTTTTCCATCCGATTCCTTTACCTTCAAATTCGACGAGTCTTTTCTGTCTCGTATCCTCCTACTTGATATATTTGCGTCGTTTAAAGCTGCACTCGAGAATGCCCTGATCCATCTCCCATCTCCAAATCTCTCATCAATTCCGTAATTTCTAATATATTATCCCCTGTTCTTCTCTTCTCCACCACTCTAGTCTCTACTCTATCTCGCACCTGCGATCTTCTTTCTTTTGATTCTCAATTATACGATGATATAAGATTATAATTGATAAATCTCGCGTTGTTTGTTTACTATTTGTTTGTGTACTGTTTGTTCACAGTTACTAACGAGAACTTTCTTTTCTTTCCTTTTTGGACTATTTCTCTCCCATCTCCCAGAGGCACACCGGTAGTAGCAGTAGCAATAACGCGGAGTTGGGGGGACCGGAGCATCCATCTCCAACGTATTCACATCAGCATACGCAGGGTCATTCGCTTTCGCAGACTGTGCCTCCCAGCTCGGGCTCGGGATCTCAGCCGCCGCATTCCGCGGGCTTGCACCAGCACCACCAACAACAATCGCAGTCGTATCCACACCAGCAGGCCCATTCGGGACATCCAGGACAACCATCAGGTTCGGGTTCGGGTTCTGCGTCGGGCGTTGCGCCGACTCATAACCCGAGTAACCCGACCAATAATCTGTCTCCGTCTATGCAGGCTGCGCAGGCGGCAGCTGCTCCTGAAGGACAGGGACAGACGTGCCTTGGGTGTAGTGCTACGTCGACGCCGGAGTGGAGGAGAGGGCCTTTAGGTGGGTTTTTTGTTTCTTGGCTATTCGTGGCTAATCGCGGCTAATCGGACTAATCCCTTCCTTTCCTTTTTCGATGCTTAGGTCCTCGTACGCTGTGTAATGCCTGTGGACTCGTGTATGCAAAACTTGTGAGTGCGAAAAGCTTAATCCTTTTTATCCGTTTCTCAGTTTTTTGTTCCTCCTTTTCTTTTCTTTTTTCGTTATCTTTGCGCTTTCTCAACCGTCAACGCGACTTGTAATGTCTATCGCGTACCACGTATCACGTCTCACGCTGGCGGCTTTCCCGCCTCCCGTATACCTCACAGATCAAAAAGCGAGATCGGGAGCGCGCGCGCAACGCTACTGGGAAAATGAATGTCGACGGCGGAGGAGGCAGTGGTTCCGGTACTAACAATAACGACGGTACTGGTCCTGGCTCTGGCTCTGGTGGTAAGAACGTCCATTCGGGTGGCGGAAACGGCAACGCCGACTCTGTGTCGGACGATAGCGAGGAGGATGAGATTGAGGATGATTATGGGTCGGGTACGTCAGGGCGGAGGAGTGATTTTGAGTATCGAGGACGGGAGTGAGTATTGGATTGGGCTGCTTTTTTTGTTTCTGTTTAGTTTGCTTTTTGCTCGTGCCTTCCGAGTTCGGTGTTGCCTCTCTATGTTCTTTCCGATTTCCGATCTC
Source organism: Rhodocollybia butyracea (assembly GCA_015501585.1). NCBI lineage: Eukaryota > Fungi > Basidiomycota > Agaricomycetes > Agaricales > Omphalotaceae > Rhodocollybia > Rhodocollybia butyracea. The sequence goes on along the minus strand of JADNRY010000144.1, from coordinate 151,256 downwards.
TGCTCTCTATTCTTTTTGTAATATTACGAGTTATCGTTCGTTTCGTTCATCAATTCTCGTTTTTGGTTTATTGGGTGTGGGATCGGACCCAATTAGTAGTAGTGGCGATTATATCTGTGGGTTCGGCTCATGCCTCGTTCTTCCTGTCATTTGCTTCCATTTGCCTTCTTTCGCGTCGGTTGCTATTAGGTTTAGGTTGGTTCCTACACGCGTGTAGTTTGTTTGTATATTTTTTTTTCGCAGATCTCTCTCGTTTCAACGTTGCTTCCCATTCCATTCCTTTCAACTTCTGTCTCTCTTGACATCTACCACTATTCTATCATATCTCCCTTCGTGACTTCGTAACTCTTCTATTCTCCTGCCTCTCCGTGCTTGTCCTCGTTCCTACTGCCTCTCACCTGCCATCTATCACCTATCGTCCGCTGTGCGTGCCTTATTTGCTACCACTTGCTTCATTCGAATCCACTCTCATTAGTCTTACTCGTTAAAAAACTATGCTTTTAGTTACTAGTATCATACTCTTACATACGCACAACGTGCAAAGCTACTACTTATCTACTTATCCTCGCTACTGCTACAGTTCTAGTTTTGCATTCTTCATTTTTTATGCAGCGATGCTGTGTGTATGTATTATACATGTGTGAATAATCTTCAAATTATAGCAAAGCTATAGTTGGATTTTTTGAGATTGCGCAGCAGTTGCATGTCTAAGTTTGGCAGATATTTGCTGGAAGCTCAAAATGGCATTCCTCTGTGCCTATCTTCGGCTGCTGCTAAACTCTTGATTAGTTCCACCTTGGAAGCCTTCAAAATGTAACAGGGTTCTTCAAGGCGATCTCCCTCGGACATAGCCAACCTGTGCCTATCTTCGACGTCTTCGTCCCTCCTGACAAAATTCCCCAAATCCAGTACCTTAGAGCCCCAATAAAATCTTCCTTCCTCAGCCTCCTTTACGGGTCTATCCTCTCTTCAACAGCTCCCGGATGGTAAACGATGATGGTCGACGTACTTATACTTAGCACTTGCTGCTTGCTTGCTGCATTGCATTTGCAACGTTTTTGTATCACGAAGTTGATGATTTCCAAGATCTTATGATCATCAGCTCGTCTCCGCCAAAATCGCAGTAGCTTTAGCTTAAAATTCCGTTATGTGATCATGATGTTTTGCATAAGGCTGAGAACACTTCGAGAATAGAGTTGATGCAAGTGCTGCGAAGCAGCACTTACCACACTTGGTTAAAGTGACAAGTCTCTGACTCACTGAGGTTAGGCATTAACTCAAGTTAGCCTGAGTATCAGCTAACTCGAACGACCACTCGAGAGAATTTGAACGGTTCCTCATGTAGTGCGTGTTAGTCGATCCGTATGCCAGTCGTAGCCCACATGCTAGCATAGCGTAGCAACTTTCCGGATGCTTGCTTCAAGTTGGAACTCGTCTTGAGGATTCCGGAATAACAGCCGATGCGAACTGTCTGGATTGAACAGCGGGGCACTGGTTTATTCTGTTTGATGATTGGCCATAAGTATTTGCAGGCGATTCGTGGCGCGTCAAGCTTGGCCCTCTCATCAGATATTAAACAACTTGGGGTGTTTTAAAAGGACCGACAGTAAAAAATCAAGAGCTTGAACAGATGCTGGAGTCAAGCTAGAGTCATTGATTGATGGACTTAGTTTCATCAAGATATTTCCACAAAAGTACACGGGCTAGATTTAGATTCTGGAATGCATTATGTATTTTAAGGGTTAGAATATTATTGTGGTCCTGGTAGCTGACCTCTCTTTTGGAAGCCTTAAATATCTCTGCACAACTTCAACCTCATGCTAAGCATTGCTGTATCCTCGCAAGCTTTACTGTGTTAGCGATCAATCAATATGATCGAGAGGTATGATCATGTCAAGGATCGAATCGCCAAGTCAAAAATAACCCAACTATAATTTATGCTGTGGAGACTTGAGGAGACCTACTAAGGAAAAATTGAAGAAACCAGCAAGGTTCCTGGTTTTATGCATTTTCAATAAACCGTATCAAGTGTCGCCTATAAAAACAACTCGGAATCGTCAAAACGGGGGTACTCAGTACTGCTCTGCTTTTAGTCCCTACTAGTCCTCATGGCTGATATATCCGAGATAAATTCTGTGTAAGTCACTGTTCGCTCACATCGGCCTATGTTTCTTAGCCTTGTCGACCAGACGTTTGGCAAATATACTGTTCATGTCTGCGCTAGGTAAGTAGCCTGTACTACTGCTATGATCTTTTGTATTGATTTTATCCTTCCGTACTTAGTCGTTCTCTTCTACGACCATTTAATTACCTTGGGTATGTTTTTGAGTGTCTCATTGTGTGTTGGTGCTTATACACAAGTCCCAATCAGAGTCCGAAATAAGGCTGCTCTGGAGACGTCCACGGAATGCTGGCGGATATCTATTTTTTGTGAATCGTTATCTTGCTTTCGGAAACATAGTACCACTAGTCTCTTTGTTTTCTACGTCCTTCACGCTCTCGGTGAGCTTGTTGTTTCTATATCGGTTCGGAGGTTTCTGATAATTCTTTAGAGGTGGGTGCCCCAGCCTCCGAGCACCGTTTTTTTACTGACTTGAAGCTGCCCAGTTGTCAATCCCTTGAGCTATATCATCAGGTGTTCCAGTCGGTTACACAAGGTGTAGTTACTGGCAAGTACATATGCGCACTTACTGTTTGCAGTTTTTGATTAGCGTCGAATTGCCAGCTCTATTTTCTTTACGGGTATATGCATTGTATGGTTGCAGAAGGGCTGTTCTTGTTATCTTTATGGGCATTGCAATCTTTGGTGGCGGCACAAGTATTGCAGTGAGTTGATTTTCGGACTACTTTGAATTTTGTTATGATCAATAATGATAGACTGTTTAGCTCACTTTCATTAGTCGAGACCATTCAACACCCCCAAATCTGGGCTGCCACACTCTCTTAAGCTCAAGCAAGTGAGTGTGCACTATTCTTACCTTGCGATGGCTCTGATCATTCGGTCCAGTGCTTCTAGTAAGCCTGCAATGGATTTTAGATCACCCACACAACTTGACATATTTATGCAGGTACAGCTGTAGGCTGGGAAGGCTTGCTAATAGTAGATTCAATACTATTTGCCATGACTATGCGCAAAGCATGGCAGACAAAATTCTTGCTCAGTGGAATCAACATACAGAGATCCCTTTTCTCCGTCGTTGTACGAGATGGTGAGCGATGACAATGATGTCCTGTCTACATGCCAGGATGCTCATGTGTGTTTTTAGGGTCCGCTTATTTCTTGTAAGATTTATGGGTTTCAATTTTCTGGGCTGGTCAATAGCGCTAACATGATGGTAAACAGGATCATGACATTGCTAAACTTAGCAAACATTATTTCCCTTCATGTAAGCGTGCCTCCTATTGCTGTCGTTCACCAGAAATGACCATGAAGGTTGGTTTACTACCTACCAGATTCCTAGTGTATGTGACCTTCCAACTTTTGCTCATACTATATCCTACTAATACCTATATCAGCCTTTGGAAGGAAATTTCTCTGCCTTTGTGGGATGGTATGCACATGAAATCACTCAGGAGATTTGTGCTAATTATGTTATTATGCATCCTAGCCTGTCAGTTACCCTTATGTCACGAATTGTTCTCAATCTGCATGAAGCGGCAGATACAGGTATCTATACTGTCAATGATGTTACAATTTCAACAACACCTGGCTAACGAAAATGAATGCTACTTGGCGATTTCCATGACTATCCCGAGTTCCTACTGTTCTCTCTCCCACCACAGACTTATTTACAACTTATTTATCCAAATCTTATCCAAATCAGCAAGTTGACAGGGCAACTTGGATGGTACTATGAGAGTGTAGTATGGTGTGTAGGACAGATATAGTGCCGACAAAGATGTTTGCACAGGAGATGGGTATGTTGGGAAGGACTCGATGGATAATGTTACTAAACACAGTTACAAACGAGCGCTGTTCTTGGAATGATCACGGACTACATTAATGGTTAGGGAGCCTGCTCCGGCTTTGAATCCACCTTCTCAGAAGGCTCCTTCGTGGCAGAGGCCTTGGTGACATTAGATATTGTCGTCTCGCCATGCATTTTAGACTTCTTAGCCGGTTGCACTATGACGGACGAGCCACTACCCGGTTGCCCCTGTTTGCTCAACCAACAACTGGTGCTTCTTCAATCGGGAACAATCGCCCCGTATAATACTTGGAAGGACCTCCGCTGCTCCCTTAGGCAATGGGTCAGGTGCGTCCCCGAAGTCGTCAACCTCTTTCCATTGGCCCCCAGTCATTTTGTTAGTGCGAACATACCATGGTCATCTGCCTCGTTTGTCTCTACCTACTACCTAGCAAAGCATATATAAAAAAAAAACCAGATCCGTGAGCAAGTACTCACGTTGTAACATACACTCAACGCAGCGATCATCTGCAATAGTTTACAGTCCATCGAGGTGGAAATAAACCCGGTGCAACCCGATATCAGGCTGAAGCGAGAACTGTGTTGCAAGAGGAATGCAGATCGACCTGTAAGCTGTGATTTGAGCGGGGGGGACTGAACCGGCAGAATGGTGCGATCCACGAGTCGCTTGTTATAAGGACCGAATCGTAGAGTATTAAAAAAATCGATATATTGATATGGATATACTCCGTTGCAGGGGTCCACACCGCCACGGTATACACTACTATACAGCAAGCTCGACCTCCACAAATTTTCAATCGCTGATGAGTAGTCGCAATTACAAATCGCAACCCTCCCTCACCTCTCCCAGCACCCTTTCACTCGTTCCTCCCAATTTGCTTTTGACGATATCAACCTTTTCCTTATATGACAGGCGTTGGGGTATCTGTGAAACTCAGCTAGCGCGTACACGAAGAGAAAGAGGAGCTAAACCCACGGCGCATACAGCGCATCATATATATCCGAGATAATGACAACCCGAATAGATGAGCTTGAAGATACAGTCGCGACTCGCGAGGGCTTCGAGGCACTGGCGTGGTACTAGTAGAATCAGGACACGATTGTTGATGTGAGTCAGTGAGAGGTCAGTTCATTTTTACAAGTGTGGACAGATGGACCGAGGCGATAGCGAGCTCAGTAGGCGTCGGCCATTGTTGAGCGTACGGGAAAGCAAACGGCGAGAAAGTGATAGGCGCTTATGCTGTTCGATTGTGGACAAAACCCTGTTTGCGATTTTTATGTGATTTGCGCGATTTTCATATGGTTTGGTCCGCGCTCGCTAGGCTCGTTCCCCGCTTCCAGATGTTGATGCGATCAACAGTCAGCCAGCTTTCTCTGGAAGCAGAGTCTCTGACCAAATGGCACGAGTCTACACGCTCGCCTTCATTTCCACGCGCGCGCGCTATATCCGGTAAGGCCTAGTCAATGTACCCTTCTTAGATTGGCAGATAATAGGCGCTTATGCTGTTCGATTGTGGACAAAACCCTGTTTGCGATTTTTATGTGATTTGCGCGATTTTCATATGGTTTGGTCCTGTCGGGATCCGGGATGGAGTCCCGCTATCTCGTATGCCCCGGAATAAGGATAGGGATAAGGTATAGGCCATTCGTTTTCTTTATTCCTTCGAGATCTTCATATTTCTTCCATTATTTTCCTTCGCTATATTTCTTTACCGCCTCACAGTATATAACTTAGAATATTTCGATGTTGCACCCCAGTTGATTCACTTGACGTGTCCTGGGGTGCGTACTTATCCTTTATTAACTTTCTACTTTACTAATCCTCGTACCTACTTAGATATCGTATTAATTAGTTTACAGGTACGAGTAACTCTAATACGAGTTGATTCACTTGACGTGTCCTGGGATATCGTATTAATTAGTTTACAGGTTATGGGCCCCGCCTCCTGCTAAATTAATAACGAAAATCACTGATAACACCAAACCGAAAACAAAAGACTTACCCGATATACAAAATGGCTAGTAACGGCGCGATCCCACCGCCTATCCCCGAAGTCCCCGAAGACCAAAAGTTCGATGGAGGTGTACGCCTGGCGTGGGCACCTATCGAAAGAAAGATAAAGACCGCCCTTAGGAGCCAAGGTATTATTGGTTATACAGATGGGTCGATCTTGAAGCCAGCCTTGACCCCTGGAGCTCCAGAATCCGCTCCTACTCCGGTATACTCTACAATCCCATCGATAGGGGAATGGATGTTTAGGAATGACCGAGCGAAGGGGATGATTGAAGCTTACGTGTCAGATTTACCCTCGATGGTACCAGACGTGGACAACAAAACAGCCACCGAAGTCATGGCCTATCTGACAAATGAATTCGGCAAAACAGACGACATGCGCAAGACTCACGCTATGCGCCGACTTCGAAACCACATCTTCCGCGACAATGAAACCCTCGATGGGTTCTTCAAAACGTTCCGTGAACTCCGAAAGGAAGCGATGGACGCTGGGAACGACGTATCAGACACCGTATTCCGTGAAATAATCCTGGCTGCATTCCCTACTGTTGCCTTCGACACCATCATGCAGAACATCATGGCCAACCCTACTACTTTCGCCTCCCCTTCCACTATCATTCAGCATATCACATACCAACACTCGAGGAGCAGCAACCGCCCAGATGTAGCTGTCTCAGGCGGGAACCTCCCTCAAGCGAATCTGATTGCAGCACTCCAGAATCGTATCGAGCACCTCGAGAAGCAGGGGTCGTCTCCGAGGCATCCTGAGAAGAAATGCTCAAACTGTATGAGGATGGGTCATCTGGCTGAGGAGTGTTTCAGGAAGGGAGGTGGGAAAGAGGGGCAATACCCAGCTTGGTGGCGAGGAAAGAAAGAACAGGGACAGGCCAATGCAACGTCATCGGCAAACGCGACAGCTGCCATAGGAGAACCTACGCAACACTACGCTGCACTCTCAGTTACGGAGAATAAGCCAGTTGGGGAGACTTTTGCCGATTCAGGTGCCACAGACCATTTCTTCAGGGATAGATCAGATTTTGTGATCTACACGCCATGTTACCGTGTCAGTCGGTCTTCGGAGAGCTCAACTACGCTAGAAGTCATCGGCTACGGGCGCGCCAAGAAGACCTTCGTACGAGATGATGGATCTACCATGGTGGTTACGTTCGAAAATGCTCTTCATGCACCGAAAGTCTCATCAGACTTGATCTCTATTTCAAAATTGGACGCCAAGGGATTAACCGTGATATTTGGAAAAGGGGAGGCAAAGTTTTTCTCGCCTGAGGGAGTACACTTCCTGACAGGATACGGTTCCGGAGGTCTATACCAGCTACGAGAGAAGGATGCTGTGAGTACTGCATTGGGGGTACGATCGCTCGATAAGCCAGTAGAATTGGGAAGGGTGGCATCGCCGGTTTGGACACGCCGGGATGACTAGAATCAAGATGGCTTTGGACAAAGGCTTAGTGGATGGTCTGAAAGTGGCTGGGGAACTGAGACGAACCTCGGATTGTGGTCCATGTCACATTGGACAGGCGAAAAGACGACCTTTCGATGGGAAAACAGTGGTGGAATCGAGATTGCTGGAGAGAATCCATATTGACTTGACAGGCCCGATGAGGACTCGTTCTCTGGGAGGGTTCTACTATTCAATGCCCATTATCGACGGTCATTCGGCAATGACGAAGGACTATTACCTGCCAAATAAGGAGGCGACATCCACACTAGCTGCGGTGACCAAGTATAAGGCACTGGCGGAGAACGAGACGGGTGAAAGACTACTGGCCGTACGTGTCGATGGGGGAAAGGAGTTCACTGGGGAAGTGTGGCAGAAATGGGCGGAGAAGAACGGGATTAAGCTCGAGGTAACTCCTGCATATTCGTCGGCAGCTAACGGGGTAGCTGAGCGCAAGCACGGCGTAACATTTGACCATGTCCGCACTATTCTCGTCGAATCCGGCCTCCCTCCATACCTCTGGACTTATGCATGCGCCTACATCGTATACACAGAAAATCTGTTACCGGCAGCTAGGACTGGATTCAAGATTCCGGCTCAGCTTTGGTACAAACAGCGAATGGACGTTGCTCACCTACGACCCTGGGGAGTTATGGCTTGGGCGACGATTGTGAATGGAGAACCGGGAAAGTTGGATCCAAGAGCAGTTGCTGGGCGAATGGTCGGATATGGCGAGAGGGGAGTCTACTTGTTGTACTTGTCCACAGGGAGAGTTATTGCAAGCAGAGATGTTTCCTTCGACGAGCGTGTTCCAAATATCTTGCCACCAGCTGGAGGGGAGAGAGATGACGGGTTGGGAGACGGCGGCGAACTCGACAACGAACTCAACAACGCCGCAGCCCTGACACCAGCTGATGTCGAAGAAGAAGTGATCGAACCTATTGGCGCCGAAACTCCGATTATTCCCGCCAAGACTTCTCAGGAACAACCGGCCCTATACTCCGCCGCTCTCTTCGTAATAGAAACCCTTCAGCAATTGCTGTGGCCAGCAGAGAATTCGAGGACCGAGAGCGTGACAGCAGCGACACAGGACAAGACTGGGCCACGGCCTCCAAACGCCCTCGTGCAAACTTCGCAAGCCTAGCTGAAAATCTCCCAACCGAATTAGACTCGACATTCAACGCGGCTTTCTCTGCGGTTGGACTTCCGCCAGTACCAAAGAACTATGCAAAGGCAATGGAGGACCCGAAACGTTGGATGCCGGCGATCCAGAAGGAAATCCAGCGGATGAAAGAGTTTGACGTCTTTGGTGAATTACAGGACCCGCCACCTGGAGCTACCATCCTGAATCCACTCTGGGTATTTGCGCACAAGTTGAACGGGTCGGGCGACATTGTAGATGAGAAAGCGAGGCTAGTGGTCAATGGGGGCAAGCAGGTCGAGGGGGTTGACTTCTTTGAGGTATTTGCGGCAGTTCTTAGACTCGAATCCCTCAGAATCCTTATAGCCGTGTGGGTTTCCTTGGGATACTTCATCTGGCAAATCGACTTTGCCTCGGCCTATCTCAATGCGGAGATGAAGGAAGAAATGTACGTACGCCCTCCTGAAGGCTTCGAGGGACGAGGGTCCGGAAAAGTCATGCGCATGAAGAAATCTCTATACGGATCGATGCAAGCAGGTAGGAACTGGTGGAAACAGCTAGATGGCACGTATCGGGAACTTGGGTATACTCGTTCACAAGCAGACCAATGTGTGAGGACTAGGAGGTTGGCTTCAGGGGAGACGATGACTGGGACGTATACTGACGACACATTGGGGGGTTCCTCATCAAAGGAGGAAATGGTCAGGGCCAAAGAGGAGATTGGGGAAAAGTATAGGATAAAAGAGACTGATACTGTGCAGTTCGCCTTGGGTATGAGGCTCGTACACAACCGAGAGGCCGGGACAGCGACATTATCGATGCCAGCTTACTGGGACCAACTTCTTACGAAGTATGGAATGCAAGATCTCAAACCGAAATCCACTCCTTATCCTCCCGGCCTCACGCTATCAAAGGAACAATCCCCAAAAACCGAGGAAGACCGTCACTTCATGCAAGATAAGCCCTACGCGGAAATCTTAGGGGGTGTTCAATTCGGACAAGGAGCGTGTCGCCCTGACATGGCTTTCGAGACAAATGATTTGTCTAGGTTCACTCACGACCCAGGAGTGCCTCACTGGCACGCGTTGGTTCACTTGTTGAGGTACATTGTAGGGACAAAGCATCTCGGTATCACCTTTCGACGGCTGAAGGATGGTCTTAAGCCTCGCACCTACGGAGACGCGAATCATGCCGCTTGTGTGGATACACGCCGTTCAGTATCGGGGGTTCTCACTATGCTTGCTGGGGGTCCGGTATTTTGGATGTCGAAAAGGCAAGATGTAGTATCAATATCGACGACGGAATCCGAGTACATTGCATATGGGAAGGGGGCACAACAAGCGAAATGGATTCATAGTTTTATGTCGGAAATCGGTTACCCTCCGGAGCTTCCCTCTGATCTCTATGCGGACAACAAAAGTGCCATCGCTATATCAGAAAATCCTCGCTTTCATCAACGCGTGAAGCACATCGACATTCGCTATCACTTCCTTCGAGATCTTGTGGAGAAAGGGGAGGTTAAAATCCATTACGTCCCATCCGAGGAGAATTTGGCCGATATTCTGACGAAGCCTTTGGGAACGACCCTTCACAGGAAGATAGTGGGAATGCTGGGCATGGAGGACGACGATAAGCAGGACTAGGGGAGTGTCGGGATCCGGGATGGAGTCCCGCTATCTCGTATGCCCCGGAATAAGGATAGGGATAAGGTATAGGCCATTCGTTTTCTTTATTCCTTCGAGATCTTCATATTTCTTCCATTATTTTCCTTCGCTATATTTCTTTACCGCCTCACAGTATATAACTTAGAATATTTCGATGTTGCACCCCAGTTGATTCACTTGACGTGTCCTGGGGTGCGTACTTATCCTTTATTAACTTTCTACTTTACTAATCCTCGTACCTACTTAGATATCGTATTAATTAGTTTACAGGTACGAGTAACTCTAATACGAGTTGATTCACTTGACGTGTCCTGGGATATCGTATTAATTAGTTTACAGGTCCGCGCTCGCTAGGCTCGTTCCCCGCTTCCAGATGTTGATGCGATCAACAGTCAGCCAGCTTTCTCTGGAAGCAGAGTCTCTGACCAAATGGCACGAGTCTACACGCTCGCCTTCATTTCCACGCGCGCGCGCTATATCCGGTAAGGCCTAGTCAATGTACCCTTCTTAGATTGGCAGATAATCCTTTATAAAGTGAATCGAGGGGCCAGTATTTTGTACATAAAGCTATGTCAATGTTCAGTAGGCCCACAGACTGATACAGAGTAAGTAAGTATGTAGCACTCAATAGTATACTTATTGCTCAGGTGAATGTGCCAGTTTAAGAGCAAGATAAAAGTGAGAAGATATCGACTTTGTATAATCTTGTATGTTTGGCCAAGATAAGTATCTCAGCAACTCACTACCTGAGCCTATGTATGGCTCTGTGTAACACAGAATGGGTGAGCAATGTCACAAATCCTACTTTATCGCGTTTTAAAGATTTATTTACAAGAGTCTAATCATCGAGGTAAGTGATGATATATACATCATCTTCCTTCCACTCACCGATGGTCAGTGTACGCTCCGCGCGACTCAGACCCCGCTCTCCTTTCCATCGGTTTGAGTACTGGGTCCCGTACCCCGGTTCCGGCCCCTTTTTTGTCTCTCATTCATTTTTATATTTCACTTACTCCTATAAATACTTGAGAGCCACGGTAGCATTACAAGTTTTCCACTGTCTAACTTGTCCGTGTTCGCTCTCAGGTATGTACATAGCTCTGGTATAAAGTTTTCCTCTGTCTAACTTATCCATATGCTCTCTCAGCCGTTTAGTTCATAGAAGTTTTCGCTACCCTCCCTCCACTTGCCCTTATAAAATACTTCTATTCATCTACGTTCATGTAACTATGTCCCTAGTTCACTCTCCAATCCGAATTCAGGGAGTCATCGCTGATACAGGGTGACTCCCGTGTCTGCCTAACGTGCTCGAATAAACGAAACGGCGCCTCGCTGATTAGTTGCGTTTTAAAGATTTATTTACAAGAATCTAATCATCAAGGTAAGTGATGATAATTCATACATCATCCCCCATACACTCACCGATGGTCAGTGTACGCCCTGCGCGACTCAGACCCCGTTCTCCTTTCCATCGGTTCGAGCACCGGGTCCCGTACCCTGCGGCTCCAGCCATCTTTTTGTCTCATTCCATTTGTCTCATTTTATTTACTCCTATTTAGTAAAGACCTGAGAGCCACGGTAGCGCTACAAGTTTTCCCTTGTCTAACTTGTCCGTGTTCGCTCTCAGGTATGTTCATAGCTCTGGTATAAGTTTTCTCGTGTTTAACTTGTCCATGTGCTCTCTTTGCTGTTTGGTTCATATAAAATTCGCTATATCTTTTTATAAAAAACATCATTTCATTCAACTCTATGTCTGATGGAACCAACACCTCAAAACCCGCTTCTGGGGATGTCCCCGTTGCAGGTGACACTCGAACAGCGACTGGCTCAAACACCATCCATACTGCATCAGGATCAACCTCTTCACTTGGGAATGTCGAATCTTCCACCTTACCCCTCTCTCCTGAGGTCTCACGACAATGTGTTGAGTTCACCAAACGTTTTGAAGATGGCGATATCACCAAGTTTGATGCCTTTTTCAACATTCAAAGAGCTCTCATCCCAGAAAAACTTGACCAAAACGCCCTTGCTCAGACACTCTCATTCTACTTCAGCCTCCTCGATGTCATGGAGGCACAGAGACAGAAGGCTGCTGAAATCGGGCAATCTCACAATGAGGGTGAAGCCCAATTTACTTCACAGAATCGGAAACGGCCCCTCAGAGATGAAGAATCTGTCGGGTCTGACTCCGAATCAGAATCCGATGGTGCAGAATCTGCCCCTCGTCGCAAGGTTGACGTCAGTACCTTTGCCTGGACATCCCGTTCCAATGTCCCCCAACTATCTCCAGTCCTGGAGAAAACCCGACTTGCACTCGAGAATTTTTCCCGAGATCCTAGGACCGTACGATCATCAATCATCGCTCAACCTGACTGTCCCGCCTTTAGTTTCGAGGATTGGGATGACCTCATCAGAGGAAAACCAGCCAAATTTGATCACATCTTTTCAAGCATCCACGCAACTTCCCTCGATGACAAGCAAAGTCAAAAGGTCGGCGATATCGAGTTCAGGTTTGGGAGTCACATCCCCAAACGAATCATATCAACTCACGGCGAATGGTCCATCACCTTTGATAAATATGCAAGAGCTGTCGAGTACGTGCTCCCCCACCGTGGTGATGAACTCCGATCCTACAGAGACTACATTTCCCAACTCTTTGCTTCTCTCCCCACGGGAAACCATGGTCGAGTTCTCAACTACGACAAGGCCGTTAGACTCCGCGTCTCACAAAGACGCTGTCACTTACTCTCCGACCATGGTGCCTTCACAGACCTATCTCTCCTCTGGCTCCAAGCTCCATCGTGGACTAGCGAACCCCTATCGAGCAAAGCTGGGAGTACGAAACAGTCCAACAACCGTCGAAGAGACCCATGTAGACGGTTCAATGACAAAAAGTGCCCAAATACAGCCGAAACTTGCAATTACAAACATGTATGCTCAAACTGCAAAAGTAACTCCCATGGCCGAGCAGACTGCACAGCAAGAACTAACTGAACGATGGACTCGTCCCCGCTATGCTCGTGATTTTATCTGGGATAGCTCGGATGACGCAACCGAAAGACTCACCCTCGCCAAAGCTTCTGAACTTATGCCTGCTCTCCCGGGAGTACCTAATAACGAAATATTAAATGATGTTGCAATTCATACTATCAAAAGCAATCCTCACCTTTTTCGCATCACCACGCCAATTAAGGTTGAAGCCTTTGAAGCATTCCTCCAGTCCCATCCAAACAAACTTTTCGTAAATTCAGTCATCCATGGTTTACGGTATGGTTTTTGGCCTTGGGCTGATACAACCAATCCTGAAGTACCACTCACTTTGGACCGGTCTTACCCTCTCAAAGACAAGGATCATCTCGCTTTTTCTTGCTCACAACGAGACCTCAAAATCCAAGCTCATCGCTTCTCACAGGGATTCCCAGAGCTCCTACCAGGGATGCAATCTATCCCAGTAGTTGTCGTTCCGAAACCCCATTCCACCAAGCTCAGACTCACAGTGCACCACAGCGCCGGACCATTTTCGCCTAACTCTTTCATTGACCGAAAGTATGTATCTGTAAAATTGGATAACCTCCATGATCTAGGTGATGCACTACTCCGCGTACGCCGTGTCCATGGGCGTGAAAAATGCCTCGTCGTCTTCAAGTCTGATGTCTCCCAAGCATACCGACGTCTACCAATGGAACCACGATGGCAAGTGCGCCAAATAGTCCAAATTGAAAATCTATTCCATACAGATAACTGCAACAACTTCGGTAATTGAGGTGCTGGTGGCATTTGGGGAATTTTTTCTGCCTTGTTCTGTGGATAGCAGTCTACATCCTCCTACTCCAAGACCTATTTGGTTACGTCGATGATGCTTTCAGCTGGGAATTCGAAGAAAATCAAGAATACTACCCACCTTACAACAAATTCTTGCCCACAAAACAGACCCGCCTCCTTCTTCTCTGGGATGAACTCGGAATTCCCCACGATGAACCAAAACAACTCTGGGGACCGTGCCTCATGATCATTGGATTCTAAGTAGACCCAAACAAAATGACCATCACAATGACCTCTGACTCCCAATCCGCCCTCATAGCTGCCTTGCGCGAATTTGCAGTTCCAGGAAAACGATGGGAACTCCGAGAATTTCAACGAATAGGTGGCTGGGTAAACTGGTCTTTGAACGTTTACCCGTTGCTACGTCCGGGCCTTTCCTCTCTATATGAGAAAATGTCGGGTAAAGATAAGCCATCCCAGAAGATATGGATCAATTCTCGTGTCTGCCATGAAATCCTCTGGCTCACCAACCATATCGAGAAGTCTAATGGCATACGCATCCTGGAATCTGAAGAATGGGGTCCAGACGAAGCAGATCTTGTGTTCTACACAGACGCTTGCATGTCCGGCATGGGATTCTGGTTGAACTCGGGTTCTGTTACACTAGGTTATCAGTGCAAAATCGAGGAAACATCAGAGAAACCAATATTTTTCTTTGAGGCACTCACTGTTCTCTCTGCTTTTCACTATGCGACTACTTTCTCTAACCTCCTCCAAGTCGAGTCTTCATTTTCACGGATAACACCAACACCGTGGACATTTTCAACTCCTTAAAGGCTAAAGCTGAGTATAATCGTTTACTCATCACTGCCGTTGACCTCGGGTTAAATGCAAACTGTAATCTACGTGTCGGACACATTCCCGGTGTCAAAAATTCTATTGCCGATGCGTTATCTCGATTTGACAATGCCAAGGCATATGAATTATGCCCCGACTTGATAATCTCCCCTTTTACACCCCCTCGGTTAATGATGGGGGCAGAACAAAAATGAACATACTGACCCCCTCCTCCAGACAGCCTATCCAACCTGTCTGGAGCCGTGCACGCCTCGTGCACGAACAAAATATTGCTCTAGGCCATGCCCTCGAGCCCTCCTCACGGGCATCATACTCTTCCGCACTTCAATCATACGTCACTTTCTGTCAAAACCATTCAATGTCCATCGAACCAACACCTGAAACCCTATCTTTTTACATTGTGTATATGTATCACTTCATTCCGAAATCTGTTCCAAGCTACTTGTCAGGAATATGCAACCAACTTGAAACCTTCTATCCTGAAGTTCGCGCTTCCCGTAAGCACCGCCTCGTCCAAAAAACTCTACGCGGATGCAAGAAGCTACACGCCTCACCTGCATCTCGCAAACGCCCTCTTCACCGCACCGAGCTTACCGAGGTTCACAGCAAATTGAACGACTCGTCCTCATACGATGACCTCTTATTCCTAGCCATCCTTTTTATTGGTTTCTTTGCTCTCATGAGACTAGGGGAACTGGTATGGCCAGACAATAAATCTCTCCAGTCATTCCGCAAGGTCACACTGCGTTCTTCCTTCTCCGGAGACAAGAACCACATCAAATTCAATCTGCCCACTCACAAGGCTGACAAGACCTTCGATGGATCGAGAATATTGGTTCGTGCAACTAACGACGAAGATTGTCCCGTAGCCATCATGCTGAAGTACGTCGGCGAGCGCGACAAACACTTCCCTGCATTGCCTCATCTTTGGGTGAAGTCGGATGGTTCGATACCCACTCGGTCTTGGTTCATCCGTCGCCTTCGCACTTTTTTCAGTGACAACGTCGCCGGCCATTTGCTTCGCTCAGGCGGTGCAACCTTCCTCGCTCAAATCGGGACACCTTCAGAGCTTATCCAAGCTGCCGGTCGCTGGGTTTCCGATACTTTCAAAATCTACATTCGCCGACATCCAGTATTGTTGACAGCTCTCCTGTTTGGGCAACGTTCAAACTGAACACTTCCCAACGCCGTTCACCACCATCACTTCATTCAACTCTCTATACCTCTACCCTGTTCACTATACAATCCGAATCCAGGGAGTCATCGCTGCTACAGGGTGACTCCCGTGTCCACCTAACGTGTCCTTAAAAAAAAAAAAAAACAAAACGGCGCCTTGCTGATTAGAGTGCATAATACCGCACCAACGGCTCGGGCGCTCCAGTGGCGCTCCGTGAATTTGCTTTGGCCGGTCAAAGCAGTTTGAATCCACGCCGTGGCTGTGCTCGGCTTCAGTGGTCCAATACTTGGGATTGCATTGCTCACCCAATTATCTGCCAAAATATGAGCACATTGAGAGAAATATGTCCAAGTTAGGCAGTCATATTAGCTGAATCAAGACTGCCAGTCCTCACCGGATATAGTAAATCTCAAGACTGTTTTCTCGAAAAATCAGACGCACGCACGGAATCAAATGCGCGCATGCAGAAGTGAAGGCAAGCGCGTAGACTCGTGCCATTTGGTCGGAGACTCTGCTTCCTCGCATAGCCGGCCGACCATTGATCGTATCAACATCTGGAAGTGGGGAACGAGCCTAGCGAGCGCGGACCAAACCTTATAAAAATCGCAAACAGGGTTTTGTCCACAATCGAACAGCATAGGCGCTCATAATTATGAGCGCCTATCGGTCATCTCTCGAATGACGAATCTGATAGTTTCCATTTTCACGAGCTTTTCCACTACTTGAACGCGAGTTTTTTTACAAACAAAGATACAGCCACAATATGGCGTACACCACCATCGCCTTCTAGCTCTACTAATGACAGGATGTAAGACTTCTGTGTGTACTCTCTTTTATCTCAATTTATTGTGTAGATTCGGTATATCAATGGTGTCAAGTACCATCAAAGGTTTTCGAGCGATCCGTGGAACTTGAAAGCTTGAAGCTTGAAGGATCTGGTCTGGCAAATGAACTCCGAGGACCATTCAACTCCCTCATAGTCTAAATCGTTTCAGCCGGCAAACTCTTTCACCAGTGACTTGGCTGGATGGTATGGTCATCTCAGCGGGGCCAGGTACGCCGTATCGATTCATTGAAAGACCTGCGCTAACTCACCTGTACTCAGTGGGCCACACAATTCACCCGCCGTCCCTATCCTCGGCCCTCTCTTTGTGGAAGATTACGATCGTTGCTGCCCCATTAGATCATGGATGTGTGGGTCTAAAGTTCTATCACCGCTGGATGTTACATCAGTGCCATCATCCATGCCGCCAGTATAGGCTGGTAGCCTCATAGCCAGTATCAGTGTCACCTTTGTTACCGCCACTATCATCCTTTCCATGTACTCTTCGAAAGTCCGGGGTTTTGGTTTGCGCATACCTGTGCTGTACTACCATTGGTCTTCTCTCGCATCCGATGTCGACTTTGCCACCAAAAACGTATAAAAACTGGCTCGTATCATTTTCCCGGTTGATTCACAACTTGTTCTTTTTATTCTCCCGAATTCACACCAATGCTCCATCAAGAAAGGATAGGGTGCCAGACGTGTACTTGAGAGGCTTAGAGGTCAGCCTGGAATTTCAGAACCCATCGAGGAATAGCGGAGATTCTGGTCGACCACCAGTCGATTTTTTTTACCCGTGCCACAAGGACGTGTCGACTATCATTGATGCTTCAAGCTTCAACGTCAACGTCTACCCCGTTTTCCTTTTGGGCAAAGTGCAATGGAGCGTAGGCCTCTCTTCTTATCCATGGCGTCTTTGCAATGTTCATCTGCCGGATGATCTCTCTTTTTCATATTTACCCATTCCGCAGGCTCCACCATTGCAAACTGCATTCCAGCCGTCAACCGCGTCAACGCCCGAGCTCCCTTCATTTGGGTTTTTATCGCTTTAATCTTCCCAGTCCCCATCCGATCCTGCGGCGTCGAACGGCTATCCAACCCCACCCTCTCCGTTATCATCACCATCGAAGGCAACCTCCAATTAACCAGGGCTCGCTCCGCGGATGCTGCTTCGCCTACGCGTTTTTTCATTGGCGCGTATTTCCTCATTCCCGAGGCGGAGGGTCTCAGTCTCGGACAGGCGGATCAGATGATGTTGGAGACCACCCCAAGGACAAGTGCAAGAGAGTGCTGACGAAGACGTTTGTGCAGGAGATAGGGATGGTAGGGAAGGGCTTGGTGGTGGTTGATAGTGAGGTTTGAACGATATGTCCTCGCTTTTTTCCTTTTTAGTTGCATACCCGTGTGTGTTTGTCCCTTTCCTTTTGGTTTATAGTGTTGATGGACAAAGATCGGTGCGCCCCTTGTACTGCACTATTTCCGTTATGCTTTGATGGATTTTCAATTTTTTACTTGATGTTTGCTCAGGATGCAGATGCAGGTTTCCTGCCAGCACTAATCCTTGAATGCTCTTCTAGTTAGACGCGCCGCAAATCACCGCTCTTCGCAATCTCCCGCTGCACGGTGTGATGATCTCCAAGTCTGGGATCTGAATACTAGGTATGGCAGCGTGAACAAAACCAACTAACTTTCGAGTTGAGAGCTTGGCTTCAAGTACGGAAGACAGTTCACGGTGACAGAATCTCCTAGCTTATCTCGATATCATGGCTTCCAATATAATTTGCCGTCCCAAGGACGGGAGCAACCTAGTACATCGATCCTTGTATTGAGGCATAAATTTCGCGCGCGCGCATAACAAAATGTGTGTAGCATCAGACACCAACGCAGCTGTATATCAACAAATCAACACCATCTTGTTGCCTCGTTCTCAATCTCAAAATAGTATGTTCCCGGCTCAGCTCGGGTTCAAATTGTCCTTCTGGCCTTCAGGTTTGAGGTCTTGGAGAGGACAAAGTATTCAAAAGCGCAAAAATTAGTGCCGCTAGAAAATTTGAGTTTGTTACGCAGCGAAACTTGATGGTGGGGCGTAGCTCGCCGGAGGTCATTTGGAAGCAAATAAGTAGCAAGCGCTAATTGCCGTCCCGATTCCCATATAGAACTTGATTAAGTTTGCTTCATTGTTCCTTGGTATACGTACATCATATACGTATAGACCATATATATGAACTGTCTGTCGCCGAGGTTCGTTTGTTCCCTCCTTACTACGTATCAGCACGTCGTTCGAAGATCACAAGTAAGGCTTCAACGTCTCCTCACAGTTCTAGTCAGTACTAATCAGCATTAACAGAGCAGAAAAATATGACCAAGTTGATACGCCTGGCAGGCAAGACGGACTTTGTATTTTCGGAAATTCAGCTTACACTCTGTGATAGCATGTTCCCTAATGCTTCCGAGCTTACTGTGAACAACTCACAATACATTATTAAGAATTATCATTCCTGGAGTGAGTGTTCCTTGATTATTCTTACCAGTTCCTCAAGTAACAATGGAATGAAGATACCAAGGATGTGCCAGATGTTCGAACTTGGTTGGAGGCGCCGGATCCCTCTACTAATTTCGTGGCCGCATGTGATAAGAAAACAGCCGGCACTGGAGATTGGATACTTTCTCATTCAGAATATGTTCAGTGGCGCCAGAGTAGGGCAGGGATCCTATGGATACAGGGAAAAGGTGAAATCATTTTATAGTATATACAGGAGGTTTGCACCTAACAAAGATCATCTAGTGGGGTCAGGGAAAACTATCCTCTCGTAAGTATGAATGAATTGTCTTGGTTTGATATCTAATATGCATTTTCAGCACAACAATCATCAAAGATTTGCAGGCTGATCCTGCACTTGGATGCTACTATTACTATTTTGACAACTGTGACAACTCAAAAACAAAGACAACTGCCAGAGGTCTCCTTCAATCACTTTTGTTGCAGATGGCCACAAGCTCCAGGAGTGTACATCCTGCTCTGCATGCACATTTTACAAAGTGTAAAAGAGGCCAACTGGAGCCTACCACTGAGGATTTGGGTACAACCCTAGCAGCAGTTGTCAAAGACTTAAATTCTGCCTTCTTAGTGCTGGATGCCATGGATGAATGCATTGAAGTAAACAATGTCTTCAAACATCTTGCTCATATCAAAGACAACCTCTGCATAGCTGTAACCAGTCAATCTTTGGCTGAGACTAGCTATGATGTGTCTGGCAACATTCACCTTGATGATGCACAATATGCTTTTCAGCAGGATGTTCACAAATACCTCCAGGATCAATTTGGGCAGCACAAAATCAAGCAAGAACTATTCACTGAAATAGTAGACTGTTTGACACAAGGAGCTCAGGGACAGTAAGCACTGCCAATGAATGAACTGAGTTAAATCTAACTTAGTCTTGATAAAGATTTCAATGGGTTGATTGCCAAGTCACTATACTATAGAGATGTCCACGAGTCCGGATCCAAGTATACTTGGATCCGGAGCGCAAGTACTTGTGGCCTAAAAGGCCTGACTCATGACCCGCGGCTGACTCGTGGGAAACGGGTCACTGACTCGCAAGTATTATCTGCAAGTACTTGTGGATCCGCACACTAATCAAGTAGTTACAGCTATATTCACAAGTATTTACCATTATTTACTTGCATACAGTGATTGTACAGTGTATAATGCTATTAAAAACCTGTACTTTACTTGTTACACTAATCTCATACTATGGTATGAAGTAAAAATGTACTGACAGTTAGGCTTTGGATTGTAGACAGCCTACGGCGATTGGGCGCTAAAATAAGCGCTCAGTCGCTGTGAGCTGTCTACAACCTCAAACATGTGTGGCAGTACTTGATAAGTACTATAATAAATATGATACTATTAATTACTGTAAGTTTTGATCACCAACAACAAATATATGAGTTCATATTGCTTGCACAAGTCACACAAGTACTTGCAAGTCAACCGAAAATTGCAAATGGCTGACTTGTGACCCGCGCCTGACCCGTGGGAAACGGATCCTGGGATCCGCGAGTCACATACTTGCGGGTTTTCCCACGGATCTTACCTGCAAGTACTTGTGAAGACTTGGACTCGTGGACATCTCTAAACAATACCAGTCTTCAAAAATGTGGCTTTTATGTTTGTTTCCGTGAATGCACAAACATGTGCCTTGGCATATATTGCCATAAAACTGACCTTGTCAACCTTCCCATGGTTCAGTTCAAATTTATCACGTTCATCGCTCCAGACACGCTTCAATGATGCAAAGATAACAACATCGAGTCCTTGGTAGATATGGGTGGAGTGGGAGGGGTAGCATAGTACATGGATATTGTGATCAATCGCGTACTGTAGGAATTTGAGAGAGTAATGTGAGTTATGCCCATCAACTAACAGAAGTCAGTGACAGCCATTCGCCTTTTCATGTGTTTGTTTATCAAAGTCTTTGATCCACACTTGGCCAATTTCATTGTCTGTGTAGCCTTTCTTCTGGTATCCAAGCCTGGTATATTGTGTGTAAGTATCAAGCATACGATGCAAAGCAGCACTAACCTTGCATCCAATGGGTTATTCTGTAGCCATTTGCTTTGGTAGGCTTCGCCTTTGTATATGATAGCTGGGGCAAGATTTGTGCCATCTGTGCAGATTGTCGGCAAGACTGTGATATTCTCCCTGTTCCCATCGCGCTGTTGATGCTGTACTTTCTTGCCTTTTCCTCCAACAACATACTCTGTTGTTCCTATTCCTGACTGGATTCCTGTCTCATCACCAGCGTAAACCAATTCATCTGGTATGTCCCATTTTATTAGGATATCCTTCAGCAACTGAAAGAACTCTGCTTTGGTCACAGGATTAACAGCATGCGCTTGCAACCTGTCCAATGGTGAAGACCAGTATTTCCCAAGATTGGCATTGTGTTGCCTGATAAAACGCATTGCCCAATCCTCATCCAGACCATCTTCACGTAACAGTGAGCTGAGGCAATGTTTAAGAATCTGATTGGCATGTTCACGAATTCGACGCGGACTGAGAGGGAAGCCACGGTCTGCCATTTCAATGGTGTACATCACTATGACATCTTCCTCTTCAGGAGTGAGCAACTGTTTCATCTTGTTGAATTCTGAGATCGACTTGCCACCATTGAAATGGGTAAGCAAGGTACCATGGTTGAGTAGAACACATCTCTTTGTTTCAAGAAAATGCTGGTTGGAGACCTCTTCACAGATTTTCCACGCACCTTTATGCCTTTCATTGGCACCTAATACTTGTGTTTGCTCTTCTTCATATCTTCTGCATGCTTCTTTTTCAAGCTTGTTTTTTTCCTCTCGTTCTAGTTGTTTCTGAAGCGCCTGGGATTTCGCTTTATTGACCATTTCGACCTGGAGAGGCAAGAAAACTTGTGTGGCGTCCAATTGATTTCCCTTATTCAGTACGGTTCCCCTTTTGAACAGCGTGATGTGACTTTGTATTGCGTCTGTTCAGCTCGTTGGGCTTTGTATACATGTAAAACTAGTTAGCTGCCTATCATTGTGCTCTTGGGTGTGCACAAAGGCTATACCTTGCTGGAAATGTGAAAAATTTGAGACCTTTTTTGGAACTGCCCGTGTAATTCCTGTTTAGACAGTAGATTTCATGTTATACAATGCAGTGAGCTCAAACTTTTCTGTTTATTATTTATTTAAGCATCGGATATTGTGTAAGGTTACTGTATGCTTCAAATGACCAAAAGTCCGATGGCAGTTTAAGGTGTTTTGGATGATTCCAAGGCCACTGTATAAAGGAGTTCAGATGTATAAAGGACGTGGGAATGACTGTATAAATAATATATTAGTGCTTTAAGATTTCGGTGTGGCCCCCGTGGCTATGCCATGGGTCTTTTAAAGCTTGTACCATTTATAAAACATTGTACTGTAACTGTCTACTATTATTTCATACTTAGTTATGAAGTAAATATGTACTGACAATTACATTGTAGACAGCTCATGGCGATTGGGCGCTTAAATTAGCGCCAAATGTCGTGAGCTGTCTACAACCTCAAACATATGTGCCAGTAAAGTACTATAATACATATGATAATATGAATTACTGTAAGTTTTGAGTGTTAACTGACAAATATTGATGCTTGTACCGTAAATTTTAAGCACTAATTAACAAATGTATGGGTTTACATTACTTGTACAAGTCATAAAAATACCCGCAAGTACCTGCAAGTCAGCTGAAATTCTCCAAAGTCTGACCTGCGCTGGACCCATGGGAAATGGATCCTGGGATCCGCGGGTCACATACTCGCAGGTTTTCCCACGGATCTTACCTGCGAGCACCTGTAAAGACCTGGACTTGTGGACATCTCTACCCGCCGCCATGAGTGTACAATGCAAACGAGACCAGCCAGACCCAGCAAATATTCTCAATGGAAAGAGAATACCTTGAGCACCTCTGGCAAGGGATGAAACTCCGAGTACCCAGCGACAGAAAAGGAAACAACCTAGCATGGATATTGACAATCATGATCCCGGCAAAATCATCCATAGCACAAACAATGATACCATGCCTGATACTGCAGAGAAGAATGTACCGAGAGGGACTAAAAAGTCGAGACTCCAATCCAGAGAAGATCTGGCATCTGCATCTCAGGATGGCTCTGACAACAACAGTATTGAGGATTTGACACCTACCAAAGAGGCAGAAAAATCAGATAAGGGTTTGCAATCATGATACTTCTCTGGTGTGAAGATAACCTTACATCACTTATGGAACAGAGCTTGAAGAACAACCAGATGTTCACATCAATGCCATCCCAGAAGCCAGTGGCAAGGTCAATACTACAGCAGACTTGAAGCACTTTTATTCAGCTCCTTACAAAGCCTCTGGACCAGGAAAGAGTACCCTATTCTTTGACTGTAAATTATGCATGTACGTCAGGTCATTCCCATTAAATCGACTTATAAACTTACGGGTACAGATATAGCAAAGCTAAAGTCGTGAAAACTCAATTCACAAAGAACAACAGCTCTGCTAGAAGGCATCTTGACAGCATGCACAAGGTCTGCTATGACACAATCAGGTTTTTTGTGGGTTTTCTTACCAGATATTGAACAGCCTCAGTACGAGAAGTGGTGCAAGGAGAATCATGACTTTACCAGCAGATTGTAAGGGTGCTACCAAATCAAAGTTACTACAGGGGAGTTTGGATAGTGTAGTAGTGCCTGTCGAATGCACGAAGGCAGTGATTCCTTACACAGATGCCAACTTTGAGTGTGCGGCATTTGAATGGCTGATTGCTACCAATCAGGTATGTGACAGTGACTCCTATTTGCATCTCTCACCACAACGTGCCTCTATAGCCTATATGGGCCTTGCAGCAGGAACACTACCATACCATGATTGAAATTGCTTCCCGGGCCACCGATGGAGTCAAAATTCCAAGTCGCAAGCTGACGAGACAATGAATCATGAATATGTTTTGGGACATCATGCATGGCTTGAAAGATCGCTTCAATGTGTGTCTCCATCTTTCGTTCTTGTATAAGGCCATTGACAAGATTTTCTTTAGTCCAAGCATGTGACTGGACTTATATCCTGCACTTGCGATGCTTGGCAGGCCGGGAATGGTGATGCTTATTTTGCTGTCACCAGTCACTGGATTGATGAAATAGGAGGGAGATGGCAGCTTCGCGGTGGAGTTATTGGCTTTGTTTGACTTACCGGCTCTCACAGTGGTGTGCGTCTCGGACGGTTGTTCTATGAAATTGCAGCAAGAACGGGAATTCAAGATGTGGTAGGTGTGAACTCTTTTCACTATTCTTTACACTAATTTTGCTATAAGCTTGGGTGGATTACCTGTTGGAGCAGGAGTGCCGAGATCTTAGATGCAATGTGACCGATATGTCGTAGATCAATTGGAAAAACCTGAATACATCCATGAAGCTATCTAATGTCCTTGCCAAACACGGCGAAACACCGGCCCTGGGCGCCTCCCCTTGCCAGGATCCCCTACTACATGTGCCCCCATTCAAGAACAGACGTCGTCCTCGACGTCAACTACCTCTACCTCAACCGTTTCGCCTTCGCCGCTCTCTAACCCTCTACTTTTGTCACTCCCTTCTAACTCTCTCAACCTTTCAACTTCAGCTTGCTCTTCCCACAGCCTCGTACCTGGGTTAGCTTTGAAACTGCGTACCCGTCGCGCGTGAAAAGGTCCGCCTTCTACCCTCGTTCCATCCCTCCAAACCAGCTCATATGAATTTTCTAGCTTTTCTGCAACTCTAGCCGGCTTCGACCATCTAGCTGCAAGTTTTGCCTTCGTCGAGTGAGTGTTGTCCATCTGGTTAAACCTATATTGAACTAAATCCCCTTTCTGAAATTCCACCTTCCCGAGGCGATGTGGAGCCCATAATGTAATGTAAGATGGATGTGGCCACATCCCACATTGCAATTTAAGATGGTTCTGTCCGCCACGGCAAATGTGCCTGCATTGCAATGTGGTATATGTCACAGCCTGGCCTTTGAAAAATTACTGAATTAGGGAATTTTTTGCTGTGTGTAACATGAAGCTTGCATCTGCATGTCACATCACAACTGTTTTAGCCAAATTTAGAAATATAACAGTTGGCCATATTAAGCTATGGCTAAAGCGGCGGCACGGGTACACATTTGATGGGGTCATGTGACTCGCCGATTGCAGGTTTCGATAGCTTCGTTAAAATAGGCAATTTACAAGCCTAATTGGGATGTTTCTGTATGGGTAGCTAGCCCAAAAAAGGCTATGGATAGTGTATTAATATTTTAGCACTGTACCTCGATGGATGGGGCACCGTAATGGGTTGGATTGAATGAAAAGATTTAGATTACCTTCGGTCAAAGCTGTACATCACTGCCTAATTGGGAATGCCAGCAAAGCGGCCTAAAAGCCTGCTTGTACAGCAGATATCCTTGCTAATAGGGATGTACATAGTGTCTTTAGATATATCAGAGGTCCCTGAAACGAGATTACAGCCGGAGCGGCAGTCAAAGCTGTTTTATTACCATATTTAGAATGCCAGCAAAGCGGCCTAAAAGCTTGTTTATGCATGGGTATTCTACCTAATAGCAGTCTACATAGTGTTTATAGATGCACAGTAGGTACCTAGAGCGAAATTAAAGCTGGTATGTGGTGTAATAGTGGCCCTGCTTCGAGATTTGGGACTGTGGCTGTGCTTTAAAAAATCGAAGTAAAGGTAGGGATGTTTGATATACTAGTGGTACAGGCATGATTTCTACATAGTATATATATACCTGAAGCGAAATTAGAGCATTCTGTGGAGAGAATAAGCTGTAATTGCCAGCTCTAGGCCGGAGGAGGTCAAAGCTGTATGACCAAATAGGGAAATATATCATTACATACAGGTGGTGTTGAGTCGAAGTTGGGCTCAGTAATGGCATGGCCTCTCAAGGTCTGAGGTTTGGAATACATATCTGAGTAGTGTAGTATACTAGCTACGCCCTCCAGGTGTTATATTTCCCAATATGTGGGCAGGAGGATGTACATGGAGTGATCAATTGTGAGTAACCATCAAAATTCGCATTTTTGAGGAATTAAATACTAATAATGAGTGCCTAAGCGCAGGTAGCACCTCAAAGCTTGGTAGGTATAC
Source organism: Rhodocollybia butyracea (assembly GCA_015501585.1). Taxonomy (NCBI): domain Eukaryota; kingdom Fungi; phylum Basidiomycota; class Agaricomycetes; order Agaricales; family Omphalotaceae; genus Rhodocollybia; species Rhodocollybia butyracea. The sequence continues at coordinate 124,763 of JADNRY010000144.1, read as the reverse complement.
TGTACTACATAGTATACACTCGATCCGTGTCCAAGAACCACTAATATGGCACCAGAGGCGATGGTATGTACTGATCTTTATAGATTTTGCCTGAAAACTCGATTTTTTGAGGAATTAGCATAGAATATTGGGGCCTTGAGAGTAGCCAAGAGGCTGAAACATCGTATCTAGACTGTACTACATAGTACTAGACGTCGCCATATGCAAAAACGATTTATAGAGCACCTGAAGCGATGGTATTCCCTGATCTGTATGGATTCTGCCAAAAAATGCGATTTTCAGGAAATAAAACAGGCATAGAGTGTGCTACAAGTCCCAGATCCAGCCAAAAACTTGGGAAACATGTCTTCAAATCCAATTCAACGATTATCAGGTGTTATATCTACATCTGGGTACCTCCATGGAACAATACTGTGGTAAGTGCACACTAGGATATCTCTACTTGGCTCAAAGTTCAGATCGTAACATTGAGATGTATATACTGAAACCTTTTAATCTGGCGGGCCAGAGGCTGAAACATCGTATCTAGACTGTACTACATAGTACTAGACGTCGCCATATGCAAAAACAATTTATAGAGCACCTGAAGCGATGGTATTCCCTCATCTGTATGGATTCTGCCAAAAAATGCGATTTTCAGGACATAAAACATGAATAGAGTATGCTATGGACCTCAGACTATGCTCAAACTTTGGGAATCATGTATTCGAATCATATATAGGCCCGCCAGATTAAAAGGTTTCAGTATATACATCTCAATGTCACGATCTGAACTTTGAGCCAAGTAGAGATATCCTAGTGTGCACTTACCACAGTATTGTTCCATGGAGGTACCCAGATGTAGATATAACACCTGATAATCGTTGAATTGGATTTGAAGACATGTTTCCCAAGTTTTTGGCTGGATCTGGGACTTGTAGCACACTCTATGCCTGTTTTATTTCCTGAAAATCGCATTTTTTGGCAGAATCCATACAGATCAGGGAATACCATCGCTTCAGGTGCTCTATAAATCGTTTTTGCATATGGCGACGTCTAGTACTATGTAGTACAGTCTAGATACGATGTTTCAGCCTCTTGGCTACTCTCAAGGCCCCAATATTCTATGCTAATTCCTCAAAAAATCGAGTTTTCAGGCAAAATCTATAAAGATCAGTACATACCATCGCCTCTGGTGCCATATTAGTGGTTCTTGGACACGGATCGAGTGTATACTATGTAGTACAGTATACCTACCAAGCTTTGAGGTGCTACCTGCGCTTAGGCACTCATTATTAGTATTTAATTCCTCAAAAATGCGAATTTTGATGGTTACTCACAATTGATCACTCCATGTACATCCTCCTGCCCACATATTGGGAAATATAACACCTGGAGGGCGTAGCTAGTATACTACACTACTCAGATATGTATTCCAAACCTCAGACCTTGAGAGGCCATGCCATTACTGAGCCCAACTTCGACTCAACACCACCTGTATGTAATGATATATTTCCCTATTTGGTCATACAGCTTTGACCTCCTCCGGCCTAGAGCTGGCAATTACAGCTTATTCTCTCCACAGAATGCTCTAATTTCGCTTCAGGTATATATATACTATGTAGAAATCATGCCTGTACCACTAGTATATCAAACATCCCTACCTTTACTTCGATTTTTTAAAGCACAGCCACAGTCCCAAATCTCGAAGCAGGGCCACTATTACACCACATACCAGCTTTAATTTCGCTCTAGGTACCTACTGTGCATCTATAAACACTATGTAGACTGCTATTAGGTAGAATACCCATGCATAAACAAGCTTTTAGGCCGCTTTGCTGGCATTCTAAATATGGTAATAAAACAGCTTTGACTGCCGCTCCGGCTGTAATCTCGTTTCAGGGACCTCTGATATATCTAAAGACACTATGTACAGATGTCAATGCCCAAGGTGGAAAATATGGGAATGCACTCCAGGCAGCTGCTGTGAATGGCAAGAAGGCTACAGTCCAGCTTCTGCTAGAGCACAACGCAGATGCCAATGCGCAAGGTGGATGCTATCCAAATGCACTCCAGGCAGCTGTTGATAAAGGCAACAAGGATATTGTTCAGCTTTTGTTATAGTACAAAGCAGATGCCAATGCTCAAGGTGGATACTATGGAAATGCACTCCAGGCAGCGCTTATAGAGGCAACAAGGATATTGTCGAACTCTTGTTAGATCACAAAGCAGATGCCAATGCCCAAGGCGGACAGTATGCAAATGCACTCCAGGCATCTGCTGCAGAAGGCAACAAGGATATTGTCCAGCTCCTGTTAGAGTACAAAGCAGATGCCAATGCCAAAGGTGGATACTATGGAAATGCACTCCAGGCAGCTGTCGATCAAGGCAACAAGGATATTGTCCAGCTTTTGTTAGAGCACAAAGCAGATGCCAATGCCCAAGGTGGATACTATGGAAATGCACTCCAGGCAGCTGCCGATCAAGGCAACCAGGATATTGTCCATCTTTTGTTAGAGCACAAAGCAGATGCCAATGCCCAAGGTGGGTACCATGGAAATGCACTCCAGGCTGCTTCTGCTCAAGGCCACAAGGATATTGTCCAGGTCTTGTTAGACCATGAAGCAGATTCCAATGCCCAAGGTGGATAACAAAGTGGATAATATGGAAATATACTTGAGGCAGCTGCTGCAACAGTGACAAAAATATCATCCAGCTCTAAACACCCCAGCATGTTTACACAACACACACACTGTTATCACGTTCCCTACATCAGGATTTAATGTAATGCCTCCATTGTTACTCAAATTTTTCTTCTTCTTCTCTTCTGATATTGTACAATAACCTAACATTAGGGACAGTCAAAGTAGGGTGATTAAAGACAGATTATTTAGATGATTATTTTATTTTTAAAGAATGAAAAGTCGATTTAAATCTACATTGACTTTGACCGACCCGATTATCTACCTACCTGATTAATTCCGTCGATTAATTCAAGATGTTTCGGCGCTTACCTGTCCCTCTCGGCCCCAGCAAGTAAAAAGGCTTCAAAGAGCATATCTCGCCTATTCTTTGGCAAGACAGACCCATATTAAGCAATAAGCATTAGACTCTGCTATTCAAAAATCATCTCTACTCCAAACACTCAGCTCTTTTCTCGCTTTCTTCTATTTCAACAAGTTCCAATCTGGATGCTGGATGACTGGTCCAGTAACTTGGGCTCAGACTAGAGAGGCTCACAAGTAGAAAGAGGATTGTGTTCTTTAGTTGTGGCGCGCCATAGGCACAGCGCCGTCGCCGCCCATGGCGCTACCCTAACCCAAGTGTATACCATATATATATCATGTTGTGTCAATTAATCAGAAGGGTATTTCAGCGACAAAAATATGTGACTCTGGAGTTGCTTATTTCTTTGGCTTTTTTGAGACTCAATTTTTAGATTTAATCATGTAAATTAATCTACTCATAATCGCCCTACTTTGACTGTCCCTATTACTGAATATATCAAGGTTCCATTCAATCTCAATCTGTAAGTGTTTTGTCCTATCTATAGACCATGTTCACTTTTTTGGATTTTTTTTTTTTTGAAAGCACCTACCCTGACTTGGACCTCTGTTGTCTCCTTGATCAACAATTCCCTCTTTTTTCTCTTTCTCACTCTCATTATTTCATATATCTTTGTACTCTGAGACATTTTTTTTGGCTCATATATCCTTGTAAATCCTTGAAGATTAGATTCTCACTGGTGACTGCTGCTTAGTACCTGCTATTCTATGCATTGGTTGTGTCTTACAATTTTTATTACCTTGTTGGTTCTCTTGCCAGGGTTGCTCATCTGTTGTTGCCTTAAATCCTGCTCTTGCTACTTCTCTAATACTTAATCTGTCTTCCTTGTCAGAATGTCAGAATCTGGCTCATCTTCTTTGTCCTCTAGTACCAGCCCAGCTCCAAATATATGTACAAGTAGCTCCTACAAAGAGGAAGGCAGCTTATATTATCACACTACTTGAAGTAAGGATGGACACGAGTCTGGATCCCGGTAAACCCGGACCCGCTGCACAGGTACCTGCACCCAAAAAAAGGGACCTGTAACCTGGCCCGGACCCGTGGGAAATGGGTACCTGGATCCGGCGGATCCGGATCATACAGGTCTACCTGCAGGTACCTGGCCCTATTTGTACTTACAATGTACATATATAGTACATTACAAGGTCTGGAAATCCCCAAGGGGTGACCTGTGACCTGACCCGGACCCGTGGGAACAGGTAGATCCGGGTCAGACGGGTATTCCCACGGGTCAAACCCGCGAGTCACCTGTAAAGATCCAGACTTGTGTCCATCTTTAACTTGAAGATGGTACCAAAATACCCAAAGGACCTGTGAATACTCAGCTAGCTACATTAGGGTAGTTCACAATGGGGTTTTAAGGCCTTTTTACAACTTTTTTATCACCTGCGTAGCCCCAGTATCAGTATGTGTACAAGCAATGTCCCAATTTGGTAATTGCTTGTACACAAGTTGTTTGTACTATAGCCCCATATACAGTTAAATATTGATAGCCCAGTGGGACTTTAGGCCTTTGGACCATTAGGGGGTTTCAGTAGTTACTCAGTACTGGTCACATGGTCACTTCTATTGTTAACTGTGTTCAAAGTCAGTTTTTATACATGCAAGAAGAGCACTACTATAAGGAATACGAGTGGTACTGATAAGATATAATTAACGCCATCACAAAGGGCAGAAAGGCAGGAAGGGCAGTATCAAGCGTAGTGTTGGACACGGGTATGGGGTATACCCGCGGTATTGGTATATGGGGTCACCCGGGTACGGGTACGGTACACATCCCATGCCGACCCGTCAATACTGTTACCCGGACCGCGACGACCCGCGGTTTTTCAGACCGTTTCGGACAAGTGATCACTACCATCAATCAGTGACACATCGCCTATCTCTTGGCCACCATCTGTCAGCGGCCACCCTCCTTGGCTCTAGTTTCGAGCAGGGCTCAAAATTGGGCTCAAAATTCAAATTGGATGCGCAGGCCCGCATAATATCTTGTTGCATTTTGATTATCGCTTTGGATGGAAGTCTACATATCTGCACTGGCCTTTCATTTTGTAGTGGAATATCAAGTGCGTGCCTCTGGTCTTGCGATGAGATAGGTCCTAATTGTTGTTGTAGAACCATCTTTTGATGTATTTTTCCATACTTGAGGCAAAAGGTTCATCCGTTGATACCACAATATGAGCAGGCTTGGCTGTGGTAAGTGTGCAGCTTGTAAAGCGTCTGTACAGCCTAATAATCCCATTATTGTAGTCCTTATTAGTGTCAGAATAACCGCAATTTTTTTGTGCAATATACAACATCTCTCTCCAGCCTCACTCGACTCTCTACATCTACAAAAATCCATATCATTGAAGGTATGAAATCATTTATCCATACTATTCTTCCGTTTCTCAAATGCTTCCACCTTCAGGACCCCCTTGTGCTTTGTCGGGCCTTCATATGCCGTGCCGTTCCGCTTGAAACCAGCGAAGAATATTTAAAAGCTTGTAAATTTGTGTTTCTTCCTTCAGTATCCCACATTATGAGCTCAAAATCGACCCAGCCTCCGTCTAAGCAACAATGGTCTGCAAAATCAGACTCTGACAAAGATTCTTTCTCGTCTATCCATTCCGCGCCTCCAAAGCAGTTTCTGCTGTTAAGAGTGCCGGAAAGAAGTTGCGGAAATCACTCACTCGTAAACATACTAAGTCACAGACATTGTCAGCTCCTGGTATGTGTACCAAGCATTATCTTGACATCCATTGACATTCTGTTTCACAGAGGTCTTTGAACTCTCTAGCGATGACTCGAATACTGGAAAGGGTACCCAAGCCGAACGGGACATGGCCGAGATTGGTGCGTTTCATTTTGTGCACACACCTCAGTCCACACTAACTTACTCCTACATTCTAGAATGATTGCGCTCCAATTGGAATTCTCCTGTGTACTCATTCTTTACTGCCGATGTCACTGTAGGCTATGAAGGCGAACGGAAATTCCATTTCTTCACCTGTGCTGCCCATACCTGCCAAAACTCCAAGCGCGGTGTTCGGCTTCTGCAGTGACCGAGGGCGAAGCTTGACTTATAAATTATGCCTTGTAATAAGTCCATAGTTAGTCTTTACTTACACTGGGTGTACTCTTCAACAGAGTTCTATGGGTAACCAAATATATATAGACTTATAGTCTTTGTATTGAGTGAAACTTAGAGAACCGTGACCCGGGGGTACGGTAACACCGCGGGTTGAGAAAGGTTCCAAAACCCGGGTGTATGGGTACGGTGTTATACCCTTACCCGTATGGGTACAGTAGTCAGGGGTATGGGTACGGTACATGATTGGAATACCCGGGGGTATACCCGTGTCCAACACTAATCAAGTGTCATTGTCATTAGCCAAGTTTAGCGCTGTGTGGACCTCAGAGACTAATTCCCTCTCTTCTTCCTCCCCTCCTTCTTTGTCTTCTCTCCAATCACTTGGATTGCCATCCTCTGCTACCACCTCTCCATGCGGATGTCAACATTGCTGACACGGGTTCCACATTTGAAATAACAGAGGTTTTTGGGCTGGAAGCCAGGAAGTTTCTTGATAGTGTTCAGTCGCTTGTAGTGCAGGTGGTTATACCATGCTCGCTCCCACCAGTACCGTCTAAGCTGCAGTCCAATCTCACTATCCAGCTTAGCCACTTCACCTAAGATCTCGTCTTCCTTGTCTCGCATGTACGTTAACAAATGCTGAATTTCTAAGTGAAGATTATCGAGCTCTTCTTCCGCACGGATAAGATGGAAAAAGTCATGCATGAGGAGTCGGTTGGAAGAGGTAGCCCATTTGCGTTGGCAAACATCTTCTCTTGCATCCCAAAGAATGTCGAACTCCGATAAGTAGGTATAATCAAGGGACGTCCTCCAATTTTACTGCTTGTTGAGGAGGGTTCAAGGCCGAGGCTGCTTCGTTGAACATCGCAACGGCGGTCTGGATGGCCTTGGACCGGGTCTTCATAGCATTAGCAATATGTTTTCGAAGCTTGTAACCTGAGCACGGCAGTTAAGCAGATAGAAGATATTATAGCAAAAAGGACTCACCAGTCCCTGCAACATTAAGCCGAGCCATTTCAAAAACTCATTCAACCAGCAGCTTCTCAAGATTATCCAGGGCCTTTTGATACGCTCCTTCCTTGACAGCCCTCTTGGCTGAATTCCATTCTTCGCTTCCTTCTACCCACCTCGCTTCAACTTCCAACTTTGTCTCCAGAGCATGTATGTCGGCCAGGAGCTTACGCTCGTTTTCCTGTTCATTGCAATGCTTGGTCTCCAGTGAGTTAGTCTGATCTCAAGAGCCTGGCTTGAAGGCCAACCAAGCCTGACGAACTTTGCCTAGCCGTTCCTTGCATGCTTTGAGGGCTTCCAGCTTGATATAATACTCCATTGAAAGAGTCTCCTTTGGTGGCATGCTGCAGAGATTTTGGAGGTATTTGCCCTCTTGTACAAGCCAGTCATAGAATATCTGGGGACTGCTAATGCTGGCAGCTCTCATCCTATCACCCGATGCAGCTGTACTATTTAAATACCCCCAGTAAGCTACAGTGATTCTAATGCATTCGAATAGAAGGAACATTGACAAAGTCAGGTTCATTGAAAAGAATTCTCCGCATACAACAATCTGTTGTGTTGGCCTGAGTGCACTTGAATCCTTTACACTCTGCCTTCTTGTTCTTGGTATCAATACCCCGCTCATGCAGAATATTTCCCATCCCTTTGAACAACCCTGCTTGAGAATGACCCAGAGGAAAGTACAGGGAACTGGGGACTACCATCTGCAAATGTTGCTGGTCCCATCTGAACTTTAATTTTTGAAATTTTCCCATCAGGCTTGTACACTGGCTTTCCATTTACATTGCGCTCATTAACTTCCACAAAGAAGTTATGCGGCAAGTAGATAATGAACCATCAGACCATTTTAGATGTGTTGTTGCGTTGTCATAAATGAACACATGCTCATATCCGGGTCCCACTTGGTGAGGATGTCAATTGCATCATTTGCCTGTGCACAGATGTCCTCACATGTGAAGTAACCATTTTTATTTTTCCCTGGTCAAAATTCATGTTGAGCCTAGAGATGTCCACGAGTCCGGATCCAAGTATACTTGGATCCGGAGTGCAAGTACTTGTGGCCCAAAAGGCCTGACTCGTGACCCGCGGCTGACTCGTGGGAAACGGGTCACTGACTCGCAAGTATTACTTGCGGGTCTCACAAGTACTTGTGGATCTGCACACTAATCAAGTAGTTACAGCTATATTCACAAGTATTTACCATTATTTACTTGCATACAGTGATTGTACAGTGTATAATGCTATTAAAAACCTGCACTTTACTTGTTACACTAATTTCATACTATGGTATGAAGTAAAAATGTACTGACAGTTAGGCTCTTTGGATTGTAGACAGCCTACGGCGATTGGGCGCTAAAATAAGCGCTCAGTCGCTTTGAGCTGTCTACAACCTCAAACATGTGTGGCAGTACTTGATAAGTACTATAATAAATATGATACTATTAATTACTGTAAGTTTTGATCACCAACAACAAATGTATGAGTTCATATTGCTTGCACAAGTCACACAAGTACTTGCAAGTCAACCGAAAATTGCAAATGTCTGACTTGTGACCCGCGCCTGACCTGTGGGAAACGGATCCTGGGATCCGCGACTTGCGGGTTTTCCCACGGATCTTACCTGTGAGTACTTGTGAAGACTTGGACTCGTGGACATCTCTAGTTGAGCCCACTCTGTGCCATCTGCACTGGCATAAAAACCAAATCTATCTGAGACATAGTCTGCAATCATGAATGTAGCACCATTGCCCTTGGAATGTAGTTGAGTGGGAGATTCCTTGTGATACCAAGTCTTTCAACAGTATTTGGGTATTTACGTGTAGGTATGCAAAAGGTGCTATAAAACAACCTAACAAAAACACTACTGCGCCTAACCAGACTATCAATATGTAAGGGAGCGAGGGCGGGTTGTCAGAGATTCCCCAAAGGAAAGTCTTGTAATATTGGATGTACGCGCGCAACTGTAGCGCTAACGTGGGTAACTAAGCTTAGACAACTCTTAGAACTAAGTCGAGAGAAGCCTAGTTGGGGTGTACGAGTGTACGAGGGAACCAGATGTGTATGTCCAAATCAATTAACCAAAACCAAAACCAATACAAAAAAACTAAGATTCTCCTAGGCAAACTCTGGCACTAGCTGCTGTGACGCCGTAAAGTCCTCGACCAAACTCTGGGCCAAGCTACGATGTTGTGAGTGAACTTAATCACTAGGAACTTGTACCACAATCTTAGTGGCTTGTCTAACTTTGTGAAGAAGTCAACTAAGGAACCCTCTGGAGCCAAATAATCCCTTACTAGAAGCCGTCCCTCTAAGGAAGCAACTAGATTTGAGTTGATCTGGAGTTCGAGAGAACTCTACACACTTAAATTCGATCAAGATATAAATGGGCTTTGCGAAGTGCGTGAAGTTTATTACTTTCTTAAGATAACCAAGTCAGGAGGCATCATGCTACTGATCCCGTGGGGACGTTCTACGGAGCACTGGTCTTAGCAGTCAAGTCGAGGGCAAGAAACTTGTCTTATTGAATAAATATCTCTGGCTTATATACTGAGTAGAGAGAGTTTTATACAAAAAATAGGTGAAACAGATACGGAGAGAGACGGAAAGAGAGTGGAACAGAGGAATCTGGCTTGGAAAGGAAACTCCAGCCTATATATGGTACACACAATAAAGAAATAGTCCATTCTTGGGTATATATCAGGAGTAAAATATGATTTCATGAGGATTAACATAGTTTTAAAGTGTTTTGATCCGAGCGAGGTTTCTCCGATTACTCCACAATTCTCCGGGGTCAGGAGTACCTTTACGCTTCATGATCACTCGCCGCCCGGTTTCCCTTGGGTGAGTTTCATTCTACTCCTTGGATAATTCTGTCCATCCTGAGTATGATTAACATTCTCTCGAGAAGGCCTGTGGTCTAGCTTTCCAACGACACCACTTATGATAGTCTCGAGCAACTGCGCTGAGTATGTACAAGTGACTCCAATAGTCGGCTTTAACAGATAAGACCTCCCATGTATGATTTCTAAGATCAAATGTTTCGATTTGCCAAGGCTATCCCGGCGTGTAGCTTTCTGTAGGACCGCTAAGCATGTTTCTACCGTCTTCACAGTTACAACCAGTGCCGCGAATAGACCTCTACAGTTTCCTTGGGATCGTTCTGGTCCATTGTTACGGACTGTAAAGTCCACATCTTAACATAGCTCATTGGGGGTCTTAGTGCGAGGGATGCCTTCCCTCATAATTCCTTCCCTTGAGTAACGCGTTGCCTTAGTACTTATCCCGCTTTGAGATGTCCTGTAGTTTAGAGAGTATATGCTCTTGGGTATAACTAGATTGACAATCTAGGGTTACATCTCCGGGCAGCCAGGTATCCTCACTAGCTTGGCTCTAGGCTACACTTGTGGGCATACCTTCACGGCTCGCTGAGTATTATTGTTAAGCTCTTTGCCTCGGCAACAGCTATCATGCTCGGGCTCCGTATAACTCTCTTATTGCATTGTATAACACGTACAAAATGTCAAAATGTACGGTTACACGCCTTAAGCCGATTTTAGGCCTAATAACGGCGGTCATGAGCATAGACAATAGACTTGTCATGGTACCAGACAACCACAGGTTTCCCTTTGAGAGTAGGGGGATGTAGTGGAAGTCCATCTCTATCAAACATCTGTGCATGCAAAAGAAGAGGGATAATTCTTTTTGACAACCCCATTGCTTGATGACCACCCCGACTTTTCTCAACCCCACTCAAAAAACCTTTGAAGTCAGGGTTGTTGTAGTAATTTCTTATAGCGCTGTAAAGTAAATGTACGGACTCAGCGCGAATACTAGTCGGAGTAAACGTCTCATATACCTGTAAAGTAAATGTACGGACTAGTACAGGATAAGTAAGTAAACTAATATACAAAGAGAATAAAAGAAAGGCTAACCTCAGCGCAAATACTAGTCGGAGTAAACGTCTGAGGTAGCTTACATACGTGAGTAGCTACAAGTACAAGTAAGTTAGATAATAGCCAAAATGAAAATCAAATACTACGGGCTATCTTACACAGAACACGTTTGTACTTACTCAACACTCCCCCTCAAACTGGACCAAGTCCTAAGCCAGCTGCGAAGTGTTTCGCCTTGGCGCTCGGAAGAGCCTTTGTCAAGGTATCCGCAAGCATTTCTTTGGTGGGGCAGTAGAGGAGACGGATCTTCCTTCTTCAATAACATAGTGGATGAAGTGGAAGTGTATATCAATGTGTTTAGTACGACCATGGAACTGATGATCTTGAGACAATGCGATAGCAGCTTGATTATCAGACTTCAAGTCCGTCGGATTTTGGATAATGGAGTAAGTCGGTTCGAAGACTTGGGAAATGAAAGAGCGAATCCAGATGCCTTCCTTAGAGGCTTCGGTGGCCGCAATGTATTCAGATTTGGTAGTGGACAGAGATACCAGGGATTGCGAACGGGATCCCAGCTAACAGCTCCTCCATCGATAATGAAAACATATCCGGTAATCGCTTTTTGGTTCTCATTCATGTTCCCATCGGCATCAACATAGCCATTCGGATCCTCCTGAGTTTCACTGTAAGTGAGCTCCCAGTCCCTAGTTCCCTTGAGATAGTGTTATACACCGCCGACCTTCATTCCAATGAATCATGCCCGGATTGGTGAGGAATTCGGAGAGTTTGTGCATGGCATATGCAACATCAACTCTAGTACCAATTGAAGCATACATAACCTTCCCAACAAGTGTTCGGTAAGGGATGTTACGCATAGCGGCGATCTCTTCAGGAGTCTGAGGAGATTGGAGTGTGGAAAGACGGTTGTGGGGATCAATAGGGAAAGCAGAAGATCTGGCATTTTCGAGATCAAATAGCCGGACTATTGAGTCGATATATGATTTTTGGGAAAGAGAAATGGTGCGGCGTGCACGGTTACGCTTCACTTCAATACCGAGTATCCAGTGGATTTCGCCCATGTCGGTAATAGAAAAGGCAATGCGGAGCTTGGCCTTGACAAGGTCAACCAGAGCTAGAGTAGAAGCGAGTATGGTCAGATCATCAACCGAAGTAATGATAATTATAAGCATGCCGTCCTGGTGTCTATAAAACACCGCATGATCTACATTGCATCTCCATCAGGAAAAGCCATTTTTTCCTAGGTGACCTCAGAGTGGCCTAAAGCAAACTAGGTGACCTATGAATCCTATGGCATCCTAGGAATTTGGGCTCGTCCCTTGCCAGTCAAGGCTCTTGAGGATTCCCTAGGGTACCCTAGGCAAACCCAGGGCAAGCCTAGGTTTGCCCAGGTGTTCCCCAGGAGCAACTGGGGAAACCTGGGCAGACCTAGGCTTGCCTAGGGAATCCTCAAGAGCCTTGACTGGCAAGGGACGAGCCCAAATTCCTAGGATGCCATAGGATTCATAGGTCACCTAGTTTGCTTTAGGCCACTCTGGGGTCACCTAGGCAAAAATGCCTTTTCCTGATGTCTTCATTCCTAACAATGCTTTTAACATCGCTCCAAACTTGATGTACCAATATCAGCCACTTTGCTTGAGTCCATAAATAGGACGGTTTAGTTTCAACACAGTCTTCGAGGGATTCGGAGAGAGTGGATATCCGGGAGGATGGCGGATATAAATTTCTTCATTCTCGCTTAAATCTCCATTGAGATATGCACCCTTGACATCAACTTGGTGGATTTCCAAGTCAAGTCTAGCGCCAATAGCGAGAGCGATTCGGATAGAGGACAACCTAGCTACAGGAGCGTAAGTCTCGAAGAAATCTATTCCTTCAACTTGAGAAAATCCCTGAGCGACAAGCCAAGCTTTATAGCGAGCTACACTACCAGAAGCATCATGCTTGATACGAAAGACCCATTTTGTACCAACTATATTCGCATGCGGAGGGATATTGACCACATCCCAAGTATGATGTTCCGTAAGGTTCACCAGTTCCTCCTCAATAGCCTTCGCCCATTTCAGCCAATCTGGAAGGCGCCGTGCTTCAGCCAAATTTCTAGGCTCGAATCCTTCAGTCTCGGAAGTGTCGGCCATCATAGCCTGTTCAACTGTCATGTCCTCGGGAATTAGGGGCAAGGAGGTAGGCAATGTCATTCCTCTAGGTAGGATAGACTCGGTACGGCCAGTCCCGGTAGTAGTTCCTTCACCTTCAAGCAACCGTTGGGCATAAGGAGAAGGTCTCCTGATTCTCGATGAACTCCGTGCCTGATTTTGAATAGGCTGTTCGACGTTGGCATCATCAATTGATGGTGAGGAGATCGATTGACGTGACAGTGAGGAGATTGTTCGCGCCTAAAAATAACAGACCGCTCAATTCCAACTGTTTTCGTGTCCGGCCACCAGATTCTGTGCCCCTGACTGACTTCAATTTCTTCGGTACTGTCATTATGGCCAACCCATCGTCCAACTCTGGTTCTAATGTCGAGTTTAGAAATGGATTTCTTTAGCACAAAGACCTTTGCTCCCCATTCCGGTGTATTAGCAACATTTGGCCTCTTTCCGTATGCCGCTTCATAGGGAGTTTTGTCGGCTAGGGCACGAGTCGGCATGCGGTTCTTCAACCAAACAGCGTGAGTTACGCATTCGGCCCATAGAGACTTCGGTAGATTGCTAGCATGAAGCATAGCTTGGACTCGCTGAAGTAGTATGAGGTTTAGGCGTTCCGCAACGCCGTTCTCTTCGGAGTGTCATGTATAGTGACTCAGTGGACTATTCCATTATCACGTAGGTGAGTTTTAAATTCCTTGCTCATATATTCGCCACCTCCATCTGAATGAAAAAAAAAACTGGATAGTTACTCCGAAAAGATTTTTCATGAGCGCCGCGTATTGCTGGTAAGCTCAGAACGTGTCGCTTTTCAAGCGGAGCAGGAAGAGGTGAGTTAGGCGTGTACTGTCATCAGTGAAAGTAACGAAGTAACGCTTTCCGCCTTTAGATTCTATCGATGCTGGACCCCAAACATCAGAGTGTACGTGTTCTCCAAGACTTTGTGCACGTTCACCTTGGCGTACCTTTGGAATTGGTTTCCTAGATTGTTTTGCGAAGATACAAGTCTCGCATTGGTCAACATCGATGTTTTCGAGTTCGACTCCCTCAACAAATCCGTTTTCAACCATCCTTCTTGCAGCGGGATAGGAGATATGCCCCATACGTCGGTGCATTTCCTCCAATGTGACTTTCTCAACCACGGCATTGACTTCCCCAGGTGTAATATCACTAACAATGCGATATAATCCATTGGATTTCAGGACACAACCTACAAGGTCACCATCAGCATTGACAATGGTAGCTTGACCACCCCCAAAGGTAATTGTGTATCCGGCATCATCAAGACTTCCAATCAATATCAATGTGTTAGAAAGCTCGGGAACGTACAACGCATTTGGTAGCGGTACATTCTTCTCTCCTACTCGAACATTTGCATCAGCGCGTAAATTCGCACTGAATTCCCCTTTAGTAGCTGTACGGAAATGTCTTGCAGGGCAAGCACTGGGTGCCGAATCAAAGATTGTCCCATCAGGGGACATATGCTTGGTGCATCCAGTGTCAAAAATGTGAGAGAATACCTTCTCATCACTTTCTCTGCTAACGTGTTTAGCAGCATCAAGATCGGCAAAGGGAATGTCTGTGGAGAGGATGTAGAGGTCACGAAAATTGGCCTCCTCGAGTACGGTCTCTCCTTTTTCTTCTTCAGGGTCTGACTCTGAATAAGGTGCGGGAGCTGGTACAAATTCAAACTTGGGATATTCGTCCTCGGAGTCCGAATCAGAAACGGGTACAAGCCCTGGCATATCGTCATCGCTGATGAGACCTTCGAATGGGTCTTCATCACTTTCGGAGTCACTCGCTGGTGGAGTATCGAATAGGCTATCAAGGTCAGAGTCTGAGTCGGAATCATCCTCTGCGAGGTAGGCGAAGTTGTCAACAGCATTGGCGGATTCGTCCTTTTTCTTCTCCGGTGCCTTAGTGCTAGTGGAGTTTTTCTTGTTGCCTGTAGGTGAGTCAGTTTTTGACCCTTTTGCTGGACAGTTGCGACTAATATGACCGTATTCGTTACAATTATAGCAACGAGGTCCCTGTCCGGTACCACCACCTTGACGTCCTCCACAACCACGTTGACTGCCCCCTCGCCCTCCTCGATTCGGTGTATTCCCAGAAGCATTAGCGGAGGAGGCTTCAGCGGTAAGTGCGGTATCTTTTGCATCTTTTTCTTTCTCCTTCGCTGATACTGACTTGTTACGGACTCTTCCTTCGGGATTTTTGTACTTCCAGTGACTCTCGAGAAGACGAATAAGCATTTTGGTCTTCAACACTTCGCCCTTCAGGTCATAAACCTGGATGATCATGTTGATGTAGTCTTTATAGGAGTTCGGCAGGATTTTCAGAACATGGGAACAATATTCTGTATCGGAGACTGAACCACCGCAATTTTCTATCTCTTCTACCATCTTGACGTCGGAATCCAAGAAGTCTGGGAGCTCCATAGTCCTTGGGTCAAAGGTATTTTGCTCCCATTTCTGTTTCATATCCGAAATCATGACCTCTGATTTTACCTGCAGTTCCTCGACTAAATTCAACCAAATGTCATATACGCGAGTGGATTTCCTAGTGACCTTGCGCATCAAGCGGTCACCAAGACGTGAAACCAAGACTGAACGGGCCTGATTTTCTACTCTGGTGTAGTACATGTAAGTCTGATTTTCCGTCTTGTAATTTGGGTCTGACGGATCAGTTGGTTGACTAGGGGGCTTGTATTTCTTGTCGAAGAGATGGGCAATACCGGCAGCGGCAATAGCGATATGCCATCGCTGCTTGAAGATGGTAAAATTTTTTCCTTTAGGATCGAGTTGTGGAACCTGAGCGAAGTGGTCGGTACGCTGAGTAAAGAGCTGTAAGCTTGAAGGAGGTTCAACGGGATTCAAAAAGGGTGTGCTCGGCGCAGCCTTCGAGGTCGCGGTAGCACGAATACGGGTAGAAATAGGAGTTTCGGGTGTTTCATGAATAGGGGTAAATTCTTCTTCTTCCTCAATATTGACCTCAGGGTCATGGGAAGCGGCACGACTAGCCTGGCGGGATACGGAGGACATCGTAAACAGGTTGTTTTATCTGGAGACGCAGCAGAACGGAGGGTAACTCGGGGCCCAATAACCTGTTGTAGTAATTTCTTATAGCGCTGTAAAGTAAATGTACGGACTCAGCGCGAATACTAGTCGGAGTAAACGTCTCATATACCTGTAAAGTAAATGTACGGACTAGTACAGGATAAGTAAGTAAACTAATATACAAAGAGAATAAAAGAAAGGCTAACCTCAGCGCAAATACTAGTCGGAGTAAACGTCTGAGGTAGCTTACATACGTGAGTAGCTACAAGTACAAGTAAGTTAGATAATAGCCAAAATGAAAATCAAATACTACAGGCTATCTTACACAGAACACGTTTGTACTTACTCAACAGTTGTGTGCTAGAAAAGCACTACAATAATCAAAATAAGATTTACCATGTGCTAGAAGAGCACTATGGTGAGGAATGGGGAACATTGTATGCTAGAGAAAAGCACTATAGCTGAAGGAAGAGCTCATGTGCTAGAGAAGCACTATGAGGTTTTCAGAGGAGAATTGCTATGTGCTAGAGAAGCACTATGGCGTCCAAATGCGGAACATTGTGATGATGAATTAAACTCGTTAAACCCGTAAGGTACGGAAGTCCACGGTACCCCCACCATTGTGAAGCCTGTGCGTAATTGGAAGACCTCTGTAAGCCGAGAGATAGAGTTGAACAAGGTTTGTAGAGAGGATAGATATATGAAACCTGTAACCCCGGTCGAGGGCCGCATATCCTTGCGAAAGGGGGCGGGTGACGTCAAGTGACCCATCGAAAGGGAGCGAGTGTCGTTGCCAGACGTCGCATGACCCAGCGAAAGGGGAGTATGGGAGTGCTCAGCCTGAGAGAGAGAAACGGAGTAGAAAGTATAAAGGCAAGTTAAATCGTATTATCATGTGATCGTAAAGTAAACATATCTAAGTGCCCAGGGCAGTATAGATAAGATAGTATCTACATAACCGTCACAGTGTTTGATACTGAGCGATACTGAACAATACTGAACAATACAAACAGGGGTACTTTGCTACTCCGCTACTGATCAATCCTTAGCAATGTCATTCTTCCCTGATGAACATACTGCCCACCAATTTTTCTCTGGCCCATGAATTCTAATCCAATTAATATATGGCAGTTTACTTTTGTCCTTTACCAATTTTACTGCCAGGTTATGAGCTGGTTGGTGATTCAACGCTTCTGTGTCCATGCCCCTCATATGAGATGGCCAATGCATTGCTGCATAAAAAGATAATGGATAATCCTTTTTAAGTGCATATGTTTGCTCCTTGAAGTCGAACCCAAGCAAATAGATAAGGCATGTTTGACATATAACAGAGTGGGCCAGTTGTTCATTGGTTGCAATTAGCCCAACTAGCTGTTGTTGACCTTGGCTTGCCACTAAGAACTCTTTCACAGAACTGTGGGCAAGCTGAACAATGCTCTCCTCATTGACCACAATCAATGTGGAATCGAGGATATCATATACTCCAGTGTCAAGCTCCAGTGACCTTGCCTCAGGATCAAATATTTGCTCCCTCAAGTCTACCGCAAGAATTTCTGTAACCTGCACAATTGAAAGTGGTTCAAATGCATATGTCAACCATCTGAGAAGTTGGCCTGCATCATCCACATGTTCACTTTCCGAGATTCTTTTAATGGCCACAGTGTATGTCTCCTCTAGGGTCTTGGGCAGCTTCCTCAGCGCCTCTCGTATGGCCTTGGGTGTCTTACATCGCTGCAGTACAGTTACTTGGCATTCAACCCAGCGAAACCTTTGTACAGTCAGATTCATCATAAGCTCATCCATTTTTTTACAATACTTACTGTCCCTGTGCCTCCCCAGTCAAATAATCCACTATTTCGGTAAATAATTCTTGTTTCAGTTTACGCCCCTTGAGTTGGTCCTGCAGGTATTTGGCAACATCCTTCTGAAAAGCATCTTGTGCATCACCAAGGTGAATCTTTCCGCATACATCATAACTACTCCCAGCAAAATATCGACTGGTGACAGCTATGCAGAGGCTGTCTTTCAGATGAGCAAGATGTTTGAACACATTATTTTCTTCAATGCATTCATCCATGGCATCCAGTACCAGGACCACAGGACTTAAGTCCTTGACAACTGCTGCTAGGGTTGAGCACAAATCCTCAGTAGTGGGCTCCATGACACCTTGATTGCACTTCATATAAAGTGCATGCAGAGTAGGATGCACACCCTCAGACCTTGTGGCCATCTGCAACAAAAGTGATTGAAGAAGCCCACGGGCAGTTGTCTTTGTCTTTGAGTTGTCACAGTTGTCAAAATAGTAGTAGTAGCATCCAGGTGAAAGTTCAGCTTGCAAACTTTTGATAATTGTTGCCCTAATCAGGCATGTTAGTAGATACTAAGTCAATAATGACTGATACATGCTTACGAGAGGATAGTCTTCCCTGACCCCGCTAGATGATCTTTGTTAGATTCAAATCTATTGTGTTACTGTGTACACCTTTCCCCTGTATCCATAGGATCCCATGTTTACCCTGACACCACTTAACATATTCTGAATGAGAAAGTATCCAATCCCCAGTGCCGTCTGTTTTCTTATCATATGCGGCCACAAAATTGGTTGAGGAATCCGGCGCCTTCAACCAATTCCGGATGACCGATACATCATTGGTATCTTCATTTCAATTGTTACTTGAAAACTCAGTTAGGAGACAAACAAGTGAGCACTCACTCCAGGAATAACAATTGTTAATGACTTCTGCACTTTGAAATTGCGAGTTTTTCACAGTAAAATCGGACGCGTTAGTGAACATGCTATCAGATTGTCAGTTGAACTTCCGACAATGTGAAAAGTCATCTTGCCTGCCGCGTAAATCTACTTCAGACATATTTTTCTGCTCATCAATTAATGGTGATTAGCACTGACTATGAGGAGACGCTGAAGCCCAGTGAAAACCTGCACTGGGAAGGGCTGAGATGATATGTTGGGGTCTGTGATTTGACTGTGATCAAACGAGATCAAACGAGATCAACTGTTTTCCAGAAATCTATAGAAATATGCCATACAGTCTGTTCTTGTCTGGATTTATCTTACAAGAGCTGCACAAGGAATGAAAAATCAGTCTCGTATATAACTAAGCTCCTCTGGGATAATCTGAGTTCCTCTGGCTTGAATTGAACTATGACATTACTATTACTAGGGTGCTCATCTGGGTTCATCTGGGATCTGTCTGGGATGGTCTGAGTGCATCATATTGGATTATCAACTACTTAATACAATATACAGACTACATATGACTACAATATGACTACAAAGAACGAGCGGGCAACTGTCTCTACATATAATAAAGTACAGTTACAACTTGCGCTAGATACAAACGTATAAAAACTTGACGAAAACACAAGAGTGTGGCATACCGGCGCGCAACGACATTGACAGGCCAACACAGTCCACGGAGCTGGTAATCAAAAAAAAATTAGCTCAATGAATTATCTAAGAAAAAGATTGCTCACCTTGGAAATGGCCAAGCCCAATAAATCCATTTTCAAGTCTCTAGAGTCCAAAGTAGGTTGAGGAGTTGTTGAACAGCGAATCTTGACAGAGCCTGAGGATGACAGCAAAGAAGGAGAGAACGAAAGGGCGATGTCAAAATTTTAAAAATGCTGAAACTTTATTCTGTCACATGTTAAGCCGTTTGGCGGCATTCCCAAAAAATACTTGAAGTCCGAACACCAAGCTCAAAGTAGATTACCTAAAAGTCATATTGTCGCCGTGTCCACTCGAGTTCAGAGTACTTGAGTCAAACTTGAGTTGCAAAGTCGAACTTTCTGAGCGAATTTCCCACCCATAGATTCAGGATTGAATGGAAAACAAATTTACTTACCATTTGGCCAGCTGTCAACAGGTAGACATGGACTTACGCAGATATACACGAAATGCCCAGATCAGCCCAGTGCGGGTTTTGACTGGGGCTGAAGCCTTACTTGTGATCTTTGAACGACGTGCTGCTACGTAGTAAGGAGGGAACAAATGAAACTTTGAGCAACGCACAGTTCATATAAGGTCTAGTCCACCCAAACTCCACCTGTATGTATGGTGTAAGTTTAGCTCCTGTACCGCAGAATAAAGAAAAAAACCTTAAATTCTATATTGAGTTGACTACTATACCATCGATATCTTAATTGAAGTTGGGACTCGGGACAATTAGAGCGCGCTATGTACTTATTTCCCTCCCCTGACCGGCGTCTTTCGAGTTCTAACTGTCCACTTTGAAATTATCTGACGGCGACTTATAAGCCCAGAACGTCCTTGCTTTTGAATACTCACTCCTTTCTAAGTCTCCAGTATGGAGCCCTGAACCTTGAAGGAATATACTCTTGTGAAATTGACAAGGTTCTCACTGCATTGGACATATTTTTTAGGGTCTGATTGCTATATAAAAGTTGACACGATATGTGTTGTGAACCACTCCAAAATGTCTTCACACGTCGAGTCTCGCTCTGGCCGGCTCATGCATATGCGAAGTCATACCACAAAACCAAGGACAAAAGTTAAAACATCACATTACAAAGATTAAACACACGCTGTAGAGTACTGCCTAGCATATCCCTCGGGACAAAGGGCAATACCCACAAAAAACCACCCCTCAGTCCAAAGATTGTCTGTCATAATCCAAGTTGAGAAGGTGCATTATGCTCTCCCGTTGATATGGCCCAGATTTGTTTGGGCATAAAACATGCAGTATATGCGTGTTTTTGGCACCAAGTCATGCTGTATTAAAGATATGCACTGTACGAAGTATTCTAGAATCCGCCGTTACCGCGCGGCATCATTAAAAGACACAGATGTTAATTGTTGATGACATCAAAACTGAGTCTCGGCAACAGAACACAGTTGTAATCAATGATAGTGCAAAGAATACTGAAACCCACCACAAATATGACTTATATTCAGACTATTGAAGCGATCCAAAGGTATCTTATTACAACTAGAAGACTACTAGACAGAAGGAACAGGTATCAACGTTAAACGGTCCAAACGGGACTTCCCATCAGAAATTGATGTGAGGAGATTAATACATCGCCGACCCCGAGGAGATTGATGCGAGGAGATTGATGTGCCGAGGTTCCGGGATCATTCCAAGATCATGCCGCGGCGTCCCGCAGATTTAAGACAGCGCGTGAAATAAATATTTCATGCGCTATTTATTGAATAACAAGAGCATATGTACTCCCGCACAACTCGTATGGTGTATTTTACACTGTGATATTGAGATACAGTATATAAGAAGGTGCCCCCCACAAAATAGAGGCAAGCACTTTCCGCCCCCCATTCCTGTTACAGGGTTGGTGTGGTTGGTTTGTGTCTTCTAGTGACAAGTGCACATTAAACAAGAGTACAAGTTAAATGAAATAAGAAAGTATAAAGAAAGAAAACCAAAGTCCTCAGTAACTACCTTATGCTCCAGAAAGTTAATAGCAGTGAGAGTGTTGATACTCTCTCTGTCAATTGTACTTTTAGTGTAAAGTCTAAGTTCAGGCAATTGAAAGATAAAGATTAAAGCATGCCCGAGTTTGTTAGAATCTCGAGACAGAAAATCTATCACAACCTTGTAATTATGATGCAGATGTATGTACTTGCAATAAGAATTCTGACTTGTTCAATGATAACCCCCTTGAACTCATGTTAATCTTTGGTGTGTGTTGGTGTTGGTGTGAGGTATTCAGCTTCATAGTAGCATTTTATGCATAGCCCAGAGTCAGCATATCATATGGAGCCCACCGCGAGGGGGTTTCAAATCAGAAAACAGTTGCATTTGCTTCATTTGCATCTACCCAAAAGCAACGACAAGTTCATCTTGGACTTGTCTGATATTGCAGAACTTGATTGAACCTTGGATTGAACATGCTTGAAGCTGTTTATCTTGCTTCAGAATTAGTTGCGTTAACGCAGTTCATCTCATTACTGTGTTATATCATTCTCTTTTGTTGCATACATTGAGCATACAACCTTGCTTGCCATTGAGGTTCATCACCTTACAAATGGCTCCACCTCCTCCACATTGAATGCTTTTTGAACTCAAAGCCTTCAACCCCATTCATACCCGGGTTGCCGGTAGATACTCTGCTTGGCTCCCGCTCACTCAGAAATTATAAAGTTGAAGTGACATGTCTTCAGTCCACATTTCGGAGTCGTACCGCTTTGAATACCATCTCCTATAACAAATAGAAAAGTCACACCTGACAAGAAAAACATTTGAATAAAGTAGAAAAGACAAAAACACTCAGAAAATGTTGAAAATATGAAAAGAATATCTTGTTCTTGCTCTTGCACTTTGAAAATTTGAGGACTTCAACAGTCCTAACCTTGTATCAATTCCAGAGCGCAACCTCCCGGAATCAATTGTATGAGAAAATCTGACAGCCTTGCAATGCAACTTATATCTGTAAAAGTTGTGCAGGAACTGTTATAAAAGAAAAACAGTCCTAATGGACATGAAAAATAATTGATAGCTGTATAAATCATGATAAAAATCGAGATAAATTCAGAAAGCTCCGAAAAACATTCAGAAACTTCAAAACACTCCTTTAATTTATAAGACCCCTGACTCTGGTGCACTCGATGAAAATTATTAATGTCCTAGAATGGTGTTGTGTGCCCTTCTGGATCTCTTTATCCTTGAAAGAAGCATAAATACCAGTCAGAAAAATGTTCAGATAAATCTGTGATGGAAGAATACACAGTGGTGAAAGTGCCAGGTTGCTGCCTGAACTTTGAAGTCTTGTAAAGAAGATATCCAAGATGTGTTACTAGCTTGGTCCACAATCTACTTAATTATCTTATGAGCTCAAGACAGATGTTGGAGATAATTTTCAATAGATTGAACAGCCGATGAGCCAAGATTGAGCAGTGGAAAACAGAAGAAGAGCCTGTTGAGTTGTGGACAAGTCCATCACAAGAGCGTGAATTGGAAGTGAACTCAATGAAAATTTGAACTCCAAGGATGACAGATGACTTAGTAGTAACAACAAGAAGCTAAGACTGAACAAAGAAATGACTGTACTAGAGAGCATTGTCATATGACAACACTTGCAAAGCCTAAGAGGTGTTGAAATAACTCAGAAATTGCCTCAGATGTGTAATGTGTTGTCAACCAAAACATTTGGGTCATCATGGAACTTAGCAGAACAGGAATGCTGTTCACAATTGTATGAAAATTACTTCTCCAAGTTGGTCACCCTTTTAATCAAAGAGTGTTCAGTTCAAGCAAGACTATGCCCAGCTATGATACACTGAGGCTTATCGATGACAGAGAAGAAATCAGTTGCTCACAGATCAAGTCAGAGCAACTAGTAATCAAAAGCAAACAAACAGATTTAGGTCTACCCTAGCAGAACGATAATACATTGCCAATCATGTGACACAAAGAAATCACGTCCAGTACTTGAAGAGTTTTATGACATTGGATTCAGATGAAGATAGAATAATGAAGAATGCTGATATGCCCCGCAACCTTTTGAGTCTAAACTAGACTTAAGGATCACTGCTGGACAGTCCTTGCACGATATGTACTAGTGTTCACACCACTTGAGGGCGGTCACCCAGTGCTGTGCTCACCGACCCCAAATTGGGCAAGCTCACACAACACCTGTACGGCCTCATCTTCGTGTGCACGAATGGCCTAACATTGATATGAAAGCATCAGCCATTTCGGTCTAGACTCTGAACTTGATATATTTGATTTGATTAAAACTACCTCACCAGGAGGCCGTTTTATATGAAACATTCAATGTTGTGGATTGTTTAGACGATTCTAACATTGTTTGACTGATAAGGAATGCTTGTTTAGAATGATAATACCTTATTAAGGGTACAAGACTTAGAATATGCAATAGGGCAATCTGGCGCAAGAAATAAGATGTACCAGAGAGCCTGAGGCACTAGAACAAACGAGAACAGTGCATAAGCATCCGACGGCATCGAAATACCGATACCCAGAGTATCTCTCCGGTCCCAGAACATGGTTCCATCAGTTGCTGGGATAAATGCCTCATTTTGAAAATTATTCCATAGTATGATGATACAGGACAGGAGTATGGGTCAAACCGAGTCCAAACAGGTCTCGTAGACGTCCCCTGACCTCCCGCCCTATACTCCATGTTTCCCCCGACGATAGAGACAAGGTTTGAGTAGGTACTAGGAGGAGACATACCTATATTTCTATAGATGTGCTTGTACCTCAGTGCCCATCAATCAGAGACCTTAGAAAATTTAGCAACCCTTGAAACGAGTTCATACAAGCTAGAAATACGGTAAAAAGTCCCGATACCGGGTGGCTTTCCAATGCTCCGGCACAGGACTGAGATCGGTCCCTCGGGGCAGTATTTCAAAGATTAGAATGAAATTTGATGTTGCAGGGCTTGGATGACAATTATCAGGGCGAGAATAGCTGAGATACATTCTTATACAGGTTATCCCTCACCTATGGAGCCTGTGGACTACTGGTTCACACTTACTTACAGTCATGAGTCACTGTAAGTACTGGCAATTAAGAATGAATGAAAAAGGACATACAAAGAAGTCAAGATTGAACATTTATGATCTGAAATGGAACTGAATAGAGTGAAGAAGCAACCTTTGTCTTCTGCCAACACACCCATAGTTAACCTTATCAATGCATATTAGCAAGAATAGAAAGCTAAATTGAATTCTTGATACTGATCAGAATACTGAGCTCACAGTCACGTCTGAGTGATATAGCCAAGTGATTCCCAAGAAATAGTGATTTGATGACCATGAGTGGAATATCCACTTGTGAAAGGCATTTTGTCTAGAAATTTGAAGGATCAAATGATGTTTTTAAAGAAGCCACCACTGCATGAAAAAAAAAAAATTAACCTGGATCCCTGTTTTGAGTTTTGAAATACCCAGAAGTGTTAATGACAAGTAGGACAGAAGTGCACTATTTATCACAGAGTAGCATCTATTAGAGCTAATGTCTCATGAACTGAGGACAGTTCATATTTAGTATGGGGGAGACAATGTCAGATCGACTCAGATGATATTCCCTGAAACTCATTTTGCTCTAAATGATCTGTAGAATGAGGACATGTGTAGCACTTTGTACAACTTTGCAAGACTTTGTACTATGTGGTTCCATTGACCTAGAAACTTCTCTGCCTCAGAACATTGTTTCAGTATGAAGACTTGCCTATTCAGCAAGTACTGAAGAAAATATGTCAGTTTCACTGGTATATCATTAGAACTGGAGAGCATTCCACTGAGCATTCACAGATAAATGAAGAATAAATAAGAGAGGCTCATGGTACTGCATGGACCACTCTGGATGAAGTCTAGATGACCCATACTTTCTATCCTGACAACTTGAATGAATGAACAAGATAGCATGGAACATTAGAAAGCATATACAAAGTAAGGAGCTAGAACATGTTGTCTTCGCATCCTGCATGATAGGAGAAGCCTGAAGGGAACCTCTGTAGTGTTAGACCATGCCTCAAGGGCTTGCTTAGATTGCAACATAGATTTGAGAGTAGCCTTGAATTGACAAGGAGCTCAGTCCTAAAAGAAGAGATTAGGGACTTGACATTGGCCATAACAGAACACCTAGCTGAGGGTTGAGTACACTATGGTGAAGTAAACGGTAAACTGCATACACCAAACTGGCAGAAGTGTAGTCAGATGGAGTTCTAGACACCTGTTTTGGCATTGAATGAATAAATATTTAGAGAGCTAGAACAAAAGCATGGCTGAGAAAAACCAATACTTTTAATTTGGTGCAGGCGCCATGTTTGCATAGATCCAAGTCAGTGCAGCATAACTTAACCTGAAATAGTTGATGTAACAAGACAAGAGCGCTGATCCTGACCCAAGTGATTCATGAATGATAGAAATAGAGAGAGGGATATGATGATTGATCTTGAAGCACAATTGAGTAAACAGATCGAAATGACTTAATCCATATAAGCAAGAAAGAAGATGAAATTTGTTGATAAGAAACTGTATTGGATGCAGCAATGAGAATAATATATCTGATGAAGTCAATTGTCTATCCATTGTATAGTGCAGGTCTGTGCAACCCCAGAAACCTTGAAGTTTAATGAACTGAGGACAGTTCATGTTAAGAAAGGGGGGGATGATATGGCCCAGATTTGTTTGGGCATAAAACATGCAGTATATGCGTGTTTTTGGCACCAAGTCATGCTGTATTAAAGATATGCACTGTACGAAGTATTCTAGAATCCGCCGTTACCGCGCGGCATCATTAAAAGACACAGATGTTAATTGTTGATGACATCAAAACTGAGTCTCGGCAACAGAACACAGTTGTAATCAATGATAGTGCAAAGAATACTGAAACCCACCACAAATATGACTTATATTCAGACTATTGAAGCGATCCAAAGGTATCTTATTACAACTAGAAGACTACTAGACAGAAGGAACAGGTATCAACGTTAAACGGTCCAAACGGGACTTCCCATCAGAAATTGATGTGAGGAGATTAATACATCGCCGACCCCGAGGAGATTGATGCGAGGAGATTGATGTGCCGAGGTTCCGGGATCATTCCAAGATCATGCCGCGGCGTCCCGCAGATTTAAGACAGCGCGTGAAATAAATATTTCATGCGCTATTTATTGAATAACAAGAGCATATGTACTCCCGCACAACTCGTATGGTGTATTTTACACTGTGATATTGAGATACAGTATATAAGAAGGTGCCCCCCACAAAATAGAGGCAAGCACTTTCCGCCCCCCATTCCTGTTACAGGGTTGGTGTGGTTGGTTTGTGTCTTCTAGTGACAAGTGCACATTAAACAAGAGTACAAGTTAAATGAAATAAGAAAGTATAAAGAAAGAAAACCAAAGTCCTCAGTAACTACCTTATGCTCCAGAAAGTTAATAGCAGTGAGAGTGTTGTGAGTAGCGCATACTCTCTCTGTCAATTGTACTTTTAGTGTAAAGTCTAAGTTCAGGCAATTGAAAGATAAAGATTAAAGCATGCCCGAGTTTGTTAGAATCTCGAGACAGAAAAATCTATCACAACCTTGTAATTATGATGCAGATGTATGTACTTGCAATAAGAATTCTGACTTGTTCAATGATAACCCCCTTGAACTCATGTTAATCTTTGGTGTGTGTTGGTGTTGGTGTGAGGTATTCAGCTTCATAGTAGCATTTTATGCATAGCCCAGAGTCAGCATATCACCGTGATGATATCGACGAGCTAGGCCGTACTTGTAGCCACTTATTTGTTTCATTCAAGCTGCATGTACGAATACAGTTGGAGAAAGACATACATACCACACGGGAAGTTATGAAGAGCGGTGATTGCGGCGCCTCTTTGATGCTCGACAGCGTTACTAGCGATAATGTGGCCTGGCAGGAAACTTGGGTCTGTGAGTGAAACATTGCCAGTTTAACGAAGACCAAGAGCGTAGCGGAAATAACTTAAATGGAGAGGCAACATGGTGAATCTGCTAAATCCAAACGCCATCATCAAAGGAGTACAGAGTTGCATTCATTCACTGTCATTAAATGCCATGGCACAAGTACAGCGGTGTACAGATACTCGTCCACGAACGCTACAAGTAAAACAAAATGAAAAACAAGAAAAATACATAACCATGTCGTCTTCTCACGTTTCTCACTTTTCTCATGACGGGACGTATGATCCATCACTTCCTTCCCCACCATCCCAATCCTCTGCGCACGGTATCTACCCAGCACTCGGCCCTGCGTATTTTCCAACATTGTCTGGTCAACCTGGTCTGAGAGTGAGGCCCATTGTCTTATGAGAAAGTAGGTGTATACATGAAGCAGCACCCGCAGAGGAGCAGAAAATTTTCGGGTGGAGATTACTCCGTCGGTTGCGACCACGAACGAGATTATCAGAGATAATGGTGTTCCAGAGCCAAGTAGAAAGTGGGACACCGCAGGATCGGATAGGGACGGGGAAGCTTTTGCGGTGGCCCACGGGGGGAGGCGGAGGAGGGAACGGAGATAGTGTTGAAGACAACTTTGACGTTGTGCGTTGGATACTGCTGGAGAAGGTCTTGTTATCGACGGCGTGGGGTTCCAAGTATATCGAATAAGTAAATATGAACAAAGAAAAAAGTAAGAGAGAGGAAACGTACTTTTTAATGCGACAGTATCACCGATGGTACAACAATCATCCGGCTGCAAACGAGGATTCCAAAGAAAGACACCGGATTTGAAACATCGGCAATAGACACGTCCTTTTGGCATGCGAGGACTGCAGAAAAAGTCGACTCAAGGCTGGCCAGAATCTCCACTATCTTGTCCTCGAAGAGTTCTGAGTTTCCGGGCTGAGCGTTGACCGGGACCAGTGACCTCTACACATCTTATCGGGTTTTTTTAACTTAGTGGGGTGACTTCGGGGGAAGGAAAAGACAAGTAGAGGAAAAAGTCCAGTAGCGAGGAGCGAGTGCCAAACCAGTGGGAGAACGATACGAGCCGGGGTCGATACGTTTTCGTTGGCAGAGCCGACACAGGAGTCTAGCGGAAGACCGATGGTGGGGTACGCGCAGAGCCAGGCCTCGGACTTTTCGAGGTGTACAGTGATACCCTTTATCGGTCTACCAGCGCTGTTAGACGGATCATCATCGACGAAGAGAGTGTTGAAGCTTGAAGAAATGCTGGGTGAAAGGATGAAGACGCCAAGTGAGTACTTGAGCTGTGGCCGGCAGACTTGACGCGGGTCCTTGAGTGAATTGGTAGGCCACGTACCTGATCCCGTTCATATACCACTACCATACTAGCCAGCTAGTCTACACAAAGTAGGGCCGGTGAAGCTGTAGTTCGATTTTTAAGTCAAGTGTGGTGCTTGCGTCACCTCTCGATGCGCCCGATGCCAACGTCCAAGCTCGAATTCTCGCGTCTTTGGGAGATGAAATCATTAGAAATGTCTTTGAGACTACATACGACTCTTTGTAGCATTGAAATGAGGAGGGATGGTCACTCAATGCACTCGAAATCGATTTGGATATAAAAGGAAACACTTGGTCTCTAAGGGTCGAGGTCCTGATCACACGGCGTGACTTTGTGCAGACTCTAAATTAAGCTCGCTTGCCGAGGTTGAGTCTGCCTACGGGAGACAACTAGCCAGCCATGTCGTCGCCAGCGCAAGAATTTGCCAATAGACATAATGAGAGAGTTGCGTGGCCCGTTGACTCGTAATTTAGTGACCCCAAGTCCTTCAGTTGGCAGAAGATCTTTGGAGCTTGACACCGTTGAATACCGAGAGTCCGTCTCCGAAAAAAGAGACCACTGAATCTACACAATGAAATAAACAACGAAAACAAAAGCAAAAAATCACGCATCTAATTCACGGAATTCATCAACATCAATCACATTGACATTGGATTGAAGCAGTACGCTTGAAGTAACCTGAGATGGTGTACGGACTGTCGTGGCCGTAGCTTGTTTGTAAACAAGTAGCTGTTCAAGTTTGTGAAAAGCAAAGTATCGAATGAGAGAGAGAAGATGATCGATGATCGAGAGATAGGCGCTCAATTTATGAGCGCCTATCATCCTCTCTAACTCAGCTTGCGACGCCTACCGTTATTGCCTGAACGTTGCCCTCACCGACTCTCACTAGCACCAATAATGGCGCGATGTCTGATCTACCTGCACTAGTCTTCAATCTACCGCGCCAGGGCTCCACGTTCCACAGCTGTATCGCCGCTTCAACCTCCTCCATTCGGGTTGCACACAACACACTCACCCTCCGTCAACGAAAAACATCCGTACACCGGCCTCTATCGCATTTACAGCTCTCTCCTTGCTACTGCTTTTTCTTTCAGATTACTCCAAAAACTTGAAGGCCGGATAGAAGATGGACGTGTGCGCATTGCGTGTGCGAGAGGCTTAGACTTGTTAGAGGTCCCGGTGAGTCCGAGAGCTCAAAATTCATCGAGGAGAATTTATTGAGGAAGAAATATCTGAGATTCTGGCCAACTACATGTACTAATGAGCTCATTAACACTCCCGACACCGGATATGATTGGGCTCTTGATACTGGCCCTGGCCTTCACATGCCAGGTGACTCCGTACCCTCGTTCCTTCAAGGTTCAATGTTTAAGCTCAAGTCCAACCTCCGTAAAACCATCTTCAGTAAACTTCGCGTCAATTTCATTTTTCCATTTTTCGTCTAATTTCCGAGTCCAGTACCGGTGCTATCAAGAAATGTGTCGATGATTCTCATTATCATTAGCGTTTCCTTTATTGCGCTTTATTCTGCGCAATGCAGTGTTTCTGGCGTAGGCTTCTACTCATTAACGTAGCTTGGAATTGTTCAAATAGTTTATCTGTCCGATGATGATTATTGGTGCCGTTGGGGATACTACTGTTTGATTCGACGGTTCACGTTCGTCCCCTCTCTTTTTTCATCCATATTCTCATTCTCATTCCGTTATTCTGTCAAAGATGATCTTTTCAATGCCCATCGAATCCCGTAGCGCTGCACTCTCTACCGCGTCAAACACTAGGTGGCCAAGGGACGCTATCATCTCCGTTATCGCCCGGTTCATGGGTTACCAACGCCAAAGGTAGGCTCTGCTCAAATGTCTGATTTATAGGGCTCTCTCCGCTGTTGCTGCTCTATTCACGCGTACGTTCTCATTTCCGAGACAAAGAGTTAATAGATCGACCAGATGTTAGAGGCTAGTGCCGTGGAGGATATACTTTCAGGTTCAATAGTACATCCCTTCTCTCATTTCGTTCATATTCTTTCCGTATATTCAGTAAATGGTGAAATACTCTCAATATCGATTGCATTCTCCGCTGTGCATTTGGCTGTGTATGGTATGCTCCGTACCCCGTTCATGGTTGCCACTGGCGAAGGTAACCTCTCCTCAAACTCTCCTCGAATGTCTTCTAGGTATGGGGTCCCCTCTACGGCCATTCACGCAAACTTCCTCATTCCAGAGACGATGGGTCTCAGTCTTGAATCGGAGGATGTTGGAAACTACCCCAGCGGTACTGAAAAGACATTTTGCAAGAGATGTGGGTGTAGTACGGCCCTACGGGAGGATGTGGATAACCCGTCCCATCACGATGACAAGTTGAACAATGTCATTTTATTACATCCTTCATCCGAGTAGTTTTCGTTCCGTTTTTCGTTCCGTTTATGGCGTTGATGGACTAGTTCCATTTTTGTCTTGCTCCTCTGGAATGGCTGAGGGAACGAAATGTATATTGTGATAAGGATGTTTATAAACATACAGATGAATATTGAGAATTATGAGTGTGTCCACTGTCCTCAAGGCTCAGGTTCATTTAATTAGTGCCATTTAGCGGATGCGTAAACTTGGGAGACGTACCGTTTAGCTATACCTCAAAGGTCTGGCGCCATACGTAGCGATAAAGAGAATCCCTTGACAACCTTCAAATCACGAACGCTTGGATACCTTGAGAACAACTGACCAAAAATTACAGCTGTTGTCAACAAAGCTTTATCGAAAGCTGTGTTCTGCATTGCAGAGTTGATGTGGACGCCGAAAGATTGAGGCTACACTCAGCGAGGAGGAGGAGAACAGTAGACGCCGGACAGGTTGAGGTGAAGATCTTCACAAGTATCTCATGCCTGACGGAGTAGCATAGGGTATTAAACTTGAGAATTGGAAACCAGTACGGGGTTTTAAGTACAAAACAAAAAGGTAGAGAGCAACATACATCAAGTTACAACCTCATCCAAGACCAATGCAAACTAGCTACAGAATGTCCTCCCTCTACCTCACTTTCAAGTTGATCGAATGAGGAAAAGACTGGAAGCCTCCATGGACTGTCGAGAACTCCGGCCATTAGACGACGCTGTAAGTTGACAGGGGTTAGACGTTAGACGATGAGCTAACGTCTATGCTCGAGGAAGGATAGCGAGGAAGAAAAGATCCGGGGCAGACACATTGAGGTGAAGACGAGCTTGGTAGCACACTTACTTGACTCAGTAGCAGGATCTTGGGCAGCAGGATACGGGAGTTTCGAGTTCGTATCATTGGAGAGAGTTTGCGAATCTCAAAAGTTGATTTAGGTACTGACGCGAGAACAGGCTCTGTAGGCGCAGGGCATGGCAAGCCGAAAGTATGAAATTGTGAAAGGAAGCGTTTCGTTAAATAGGCGCTCATATGATTATGAGCGCTTACACCAAGTTCAACGGTCCCTCAAGCCCTCACTACGAGGACAAGACTCTTCCGCCATGATGTTCCACCGATAAACAAACTAGGTCTACTTTTGTTGCGTGAGTTTCTCTTTCTTTGGCTATTCACTTTGGCTATCCGTTTCTGAACATCCTGTTTCCCTTGTGTAGATTCGGTTTTATCTCTTTTAGAGACAACTCTTGGTATATCAACGGTGTTTTACCGCCTCGAAAGTCTTCTACCAATCTGTGGAAGATGGTTCAACTCAACTCCGAGTCGCAACTTGGCTGGGATGGGATGGTCATGGTATATTACATTCAGCAGTGTCAGGTACATCGTACTATCAATCCATTCGAGGACCTGCCACAACTCACCTGTGCTCAGCGGTCTACATGATGCATGACTCGTCGTCTCTATCTTCCGCTGGCACATTCTTCGGGACTCTCTTCACCAGTGACTAGGCTGAAAGTACGGTCTAACGCTGGATGTTCCATTGTTGCCATCATCCAGCTCGCTCATACGAACGGTCTAGGAAGAATCATCCCTGGTAGACTCGTAGCCAGCATCGACGCCAACTTTGTTACCTCAAATACCATTTTACATGTGGTTGTCTGCAGATACCGGTTCTCCCCCACCGTCAACCTGTGCCCGCCTCTGGTATCAACTTTCCCACCGAAAAACGTATGGAGACTGGCTCGTATCACTCCCAACTGGTGTACAACTCGCTCCTCGTTACTGGTCTTTTCCTTCTCCTAATACCTTATCAAAAAGGCCGGATAGGATGTTTGAGAGGCTTCGAGATTTGCCTGGAATTTAAGCGGCGGATGTTCTGGTCAACCCCCAGTCAACTTTTCCTCTACATCAATGTTTCGCCATCCGATCTACTCCGTTTTCTGTACAATGGAGTGTACGCCTCCTCTTATCCATGATGTTGGGACCTTCCTCTGCCGGATAATCGAATCGTTGGTGCCGTCGGTGATACTGTTGCATCTACTGGTACGTTACTTCTCATCTCTTCCTTTTTCCGTTCATATTTACTTATTTGACATACTCAGAAACCTATTCCGTCAATCTCGAACAGGATATTCTAGCTGCCCGCACCCAGGTTGCCTCTATTTGGATCGTCATCGTCGAAATCTTCCCGGAACCCATCCGATCCTTGGGCGTCGCACTGGCTATCCGGCCCATAGGACACTATCTTCTCCGTTATCACCCCTTTCCATGGCACCAACCAAAAGGAACCTCCGCTAGTAGTAGAATGACTTCTGTATTTCATCTACACGTGGTTGCTCATTAACGTTTAACATTCACCCAGACGAAGGGCCTTAGGCTTAGGCTCGTACAACAGATAATGTTCGAGACTATGCCGAGGACAAGTGCGGGGTGGGTACCGACGAAGACGTATGCGTGGAGATAAATTGGGAAGGAGATACGTCGTGTTGTGGTAATGAGAGGAGCTCGAACGAGGTTTGCTCTTTTTCTTTGCTTTATCTGTTACATACCCCCGCCTGCGTAGCCGTTTGTCTCTTTTTGTTGATAGCGTTGATGTACGCGTACGTCGATACTTGCGCTAATGAATCTTTGATAACAGCGCCTTTTTTCATCTCGTTCTCCTGGTTACAGCGTTCCGATTTGGGAGGTATGAGACTTTCTATCCATGTCGGAACGCCCCGTTGTCTATCTTGGAGCCCTTGTCACCGACACTGGCATCATTGTTAGATTTCTTGGCGGGAGGCCCCGCTTGCTCTCTCAAAATGGTGCTTCATGTCCCCCTGATAATCATAATCCTTCACAAACCGCTTTTGCAAGCTCTGAATTTCTTCTTCCTCTCTCACAACTGCCTTTTGGCACTTCTTCCTGTTTCCATAAGATTGCCTCAGTGCGTAACAATAAGGAGTTACATTTTCGCTGCGTTCGTAAACGCCATAATATATCCCATTGAAGCTCCTTTTAACGTTCAAATTCGGGTTCCTCAGACCATACTCATCTAGCCAAGCGTATATCAAAGAACACAAGCAACATCAGTCTGGGAGCAAGTACTCATGACTTCCCTTACATTGTTTAGTACAGTTTTTAGTACAGTTTTTTTTGGCCAGGACTGTCCTCCTCTGAGGAAATAAACACAGAACGTTATAGTACGACTCAGTAAAGTAACCACTGCCGCTTTTTGATGGTCCTTTCGGTTGTCCTGGCCCTGGAACTGGAATGGGTACAATATGCAAGCATGATGCCAACTATGACAATAAAGAGGGGGGAAGAATGAAGCGCATTTTTGAGAGTTGTATTGCGAGGAAATGCAGATTGACGAGTAAGCTGTATAGTACTATATTCGAGCGGGGGACTGAACGGCAGAATCGTCGTTTCTGTCCACAAGTTGTAATGACCAAGTGTATTAGATTCGAACTACATTAAATCCTAGTCAAGTATTTTTAACAAGAATGGGTCGGTAGTGACCGGCTTATTGTGTTTTGGCGACGGCGGGGGTGGCGGAGACGACGGAGATAGGTGCCCCTTATAATACTGTTCAAAGTACGTTTGAAGGACCCCCCGATGTTTTTTCCGTTGCTTTCACGACTACTAGTACCGGACGCGGTGGTTCCTTACGTTCTCCCTCAAAGTTTTCAACCCTTTCCCAATGGCCTCCTTGTGGGCCTTCGATCCATTTGCTAATGCCAACATACCACTCTAGGTGCCCGCTCCCTTCCGCTGTTTCCGGGTCGCTGTCTACT
The DNA here is from genome assembly GCA_015501585.1 of Rhodocollybia butyracea. Lineage (NCBI taxonomy): Eukaryota > Fungi > Basidiomycota > Agaricomycetes > Agaricales > Omphalotaceae > Rhodocollybia > Rhodocollybia butyracea. Next base: position 89,622 of record JADNRY010000144.1, on the reverse strand, counting down.
TTAAGACGAAATCCACCTAGCAAAGTATGTGTAAAGAACAACCAGAACAACCGGATCCAGGAGCAAGTTACTCGCCATCTTTTACCATCCACCCATGGCATGGATCAGCAAGAGTACATAGTTCGGACAGTCCCTCGAGTTTGAAGAAAATCCAGGACAGCCCTTTCAGAGGAAACCGTTTTGCTGATGAGCCATCGTACTTTATTAATCCCGCCAAATCCAAGCCTGTTGCATCACCGATCGCTGTGGTGATGGCCCGGGTGTTTTCTTTAGGAGCTTTGGGAATCATTACACCATTTAGGTCAACAAAGGTTATCTGGGGCTTCCCCGCCGCCTGAAAAGATGTGGATATTAGGTATACTATGATTAACCCAGTAATTACTCACAGCTGACGATGATCCTCCCGTCTCAACTGGCCCTGGAACTGGCGGAGCCGGTGGAACTGGTACAGGACACACGGCAAGGATGGAGCTGGCTATGATAGCAAAGCGAAGAAGGGTAAAGCGCATTCTTGTTTTTGTGAAAGTTTTTATACAGATTGGCCAGCAAGCTGTATTTCGAGTGGGAGACTGAACCGGCAGAAACGTGGTGTTTCGATCCACGAGTCACTTTGTTATAAAGGACTTGCATTTGATATGAAACAGTAGGAGATCAATACCGCCCTGAGCGATTCTTATCCGTAGGGCGGTGTCGCTGCGATGTCCCGCAAGGAAAAATCCGACTCCCTACACAACTTGCCATTGATTAACAGCAAGCTCAAACCGCACAGAGGAAGGGAGACTTGGTGTATTAGGGTGGTCCCTCCACATCACCACGCTCCAGTGAGCTCAAGCAACTCGACCCACACAGAGGAAGGTCGGGGAAAACAAGAGAAAAACACCGGGGAAATGTTCAGCAATTTGCAATTGCTAAGTCAAACCTGAATTTAAATCCTTCGCTTGCCCTCTCCTCCCTGACGCTCTTTCACAGCCTTTCACTCCTTCCTTGCAATCGTTCTTGGCCGTTCTTGACAATATCCCCTGGTATCCTCACCTCCTGGGCTGCCATCCCAAGTACTTACTCTTCTTCACTATCGGTCGTATTTGTTACAGCTGGTCTGATGGCAAATATTGGAAAAGTAATTAGTGAGAGCAAGTATGTAGCCTTACAGCGTAGGCTAGCGTAGGGAGCAGCCCTGAGCTTGGCGAACGTTCCCTTCAGGCTTCCGTGTTTCATCTTTCCAGCTTCCAAGTTCCAAGTTCATCAAGTTAGTTCAAACAAGGAAGAGTCGACTCCTCCCTACTCCTCCGATAAGTAATCCTTCTAAAATGGCTCCAGGGAACGGAACGTATATTGGGACAAGGACATATTTATGTAAAAAAGGACATGAATATTAAAAGCTATGAGAATGTCCGCAAAGTTGTTTGACTGTTTAGGAACGCAACAATGTGTACTTGCGATGTCTGAAGAATACTAAGCAGCAGAGGGGAGGTCAGTGCTGAATTGATAGGGTTATGTGTAGAGACGATGTTGCGCAAAATGTTGTGACTCTTGAAGTAGATTGACCATTGAGTATCGAACGTTCAAACTGGAAGAACCTATAGTAGACTGATGGTCGCAAGCCGAGAACCATCTTCAAAGTATCGCTCTCAATGAACACGAGCGTGTTGACATCCAAAAGCTTCAGCAAGAGCATATGATTCGCGGCAGTCTGACCCCCCCACAAGAACCCAAAGGACGGCTTGGTGCAAAGGATGTCACTTAGCTTTGTACCTCTTAAGTTATAAAGGGTCAAAAATATACCCCATCTTGGCAACATTGTCTAAAAGAAGGAGAATCTGGGGCGTAAACCTTGGGAGTAAACGGGAATGGAGGAAACGTCGCCATATCACTTCATCGATGTCCGTGCTCTGCCGGGCAAAGATCATCGTGGACGGAGGCTAAATGTTTGAAGCAACGAAGAGGGAGAGCAGTTCTTATGCGGACACACTGAGGTGAAGGCGAGTATCCGGTACGCCAAAGGGAGTATATGCAAGGATTAGATTTTTAGAAATGAGTGACGTACTGTCTACGTCAAGCTACGGCTTCCTTACAGTCATTGGGAAACTATTCATCGCTAGTGGGATGGCCTTTTCACTTCCTCTAGATCATCGATTGAATAGGAAAAGACCGGAGACCTGCCGTGAACATTTCGAGCTGCAAGTCAACAAACGAGCTCACGCACGCCTATGATGCACAGCGAAGATCTCGATCATTGCTGACGCCGAAATCTGATAGGTTGAGGAGGTAATTAGCACGAACGTAGGAGGAGGACAGTTCCGAGGCAGAGATGTTGAGGTGCAGACGAGCGTAGTAGGACTGGTGTTTCGTTTGTAGGGATCTTTTCCTCCATGTGCGTCAGAATATCTGTCAAATAAGACTGAGATAACGCGTACACGAAGAGAGCCAGGAGCTCAAATCACAACTCAACACGAAGCCTAGGTATCTTGATTTACTAGTCCTCTTTCTACCGCGTCATTGTCACAAGTATCTAGCTTCAAGCTCATCTATTCGGGTTGCACATCATCTCGAGCGGGCCCTTCTAGCTATATGTTGTACCCCTGACTCGAGGAATCGGTTCAATTTGCGGAATTTGGAAACGTTGATTGGCGTGCCGAGGGAATAACGAGCTCTGTGGGCGTAGGACATGACATTGATATAGGCTTGCACAGCTGCATGGATTATCATCAGACGCGACAGGCAATGGGAAAGCAAGCTGCAACTGCCATCAACGTCGTTCAACAAGAGTGATAGGCGCCTAGACGCTCATGCTACGAGCGCCTATTATTACATTCATCTACACTAGCGGGATCATCGACTCTAAAGATTATGTGCGTAATGTATTTTTCTTTGGTCTTCCGTTCTTGTCTCATCTTCATTGTCTATAGGTATCTTTTTTAGTCGGGGTATAGGCTCGTTGTCTCTATCCTTTAGGCAGCAAGCTCTTTACTGGTGACTTGGCTGGATGGTATGGTTGTGGTATACATATCAACGGTGCCAGGTACGTGTTCTACCAATCTATTGAAGGTCCTGCTTCAACTCAACTGTACTCAGTTGCAGCGGCTACTCGTCGTCTCTATCTGATATCCTTCCATCCGGCACATTCCTCGGTACTCTTTTTGCCGGTGGCTCTGTTTTCCGGTGACTTCTGAATGTCATGGTCGCGATCCAATTATCGACGTCGTTGCCAGTAACAATATACCACCAGTATCATCCCTTCATACGTCGAAAATTCCGCGCCTTTGGTTTGCGGATACCAGTTCTGTATGAGACTGATCTCCTGTTCGTCTCCGAGTCCTGTTGTTCCCAAAAGCGTATCGAAACACGCTCGTACCGTTCTTCTACTAGTTTACAACTCACTTTTGCTCCTGGTCTTTTCCCTCTCCCGAAGTCGCCCCAATAATATCAACGAAGGCCGGATATGATGCCGGATGCGTGCTTGGGAGGCTTAGAGGTCTGCCCGGGCTTCAGATCCAGCGCCCGTCGAGGACAAAATTCTGGCCAAACACGAGTGGACTTCTTCCAGCGTTTCCGGTGCTGGCTAGGGCTTCTTATCCATGAAATTTTTAGGAACTTTCATCTACTGGATGATCGTTGGTGCCATTGCAAAGTGCGTTCCCTTTCTCTCTTTTCGTTCATATTTACTCATTCTGTATGCTAGCCAACCCGTTCCGTTAATGATACCCTCAGTCAATGATAAAGTTGCCTCCATCACCATCTATGTTCCCTCCTTCGCCTCTAGCCGAGGTCTTTGCACCTCGGTGAAATTCTCCCAGTCCCCATCCGATCCCGTGGCGTCTAACCGGCTCTGGAAGACCATCATCTCTGATCACCCTGCTCGCGGTGGCCACTAACCAAGGCAACCTCTATCTACGTATACTTCCTCGTTCCCGAGACCAAACGCTCCAGCCTCGAACAGGTGGACAGCACGTTCCGTTATGGTAATGGGGGCACAACATGTTTTTGGCTTTCTTCTCGTTTGCTGTTTTTTCCTATTTGGTTTACTTGTAACGTTTGTGGACGAATATCTGTACACCACTGTACTTTGCCCCCATACCGTTTCAATCACAGTGAATTAATGCAATTTTGGTCCTACTCCTATGATGATAACGGTTTCATGTAGTAGATTGTGTTGTCCGCATTTCAGTTACTTCCGCTACGCTCTGTTGTCTTTGCCCAAGGTGACAATCTTTGACTTAATCTCGACTCTGGATACGGAGCTGCCAGGCTTACAGTGTCGCCGTACGAATTCTCTAATGCTTTGTCAAGCACCGAGGACTAGTTAGACGTGCTGCAAATCACCGTGCAGACTGAGGTGATAGAAAAACTCGGTCATGTTTGGAACGACTCGCAGACAATGATATCAAATGAGCTATCAGTTTTCCGTCCCATGAACTGTCTAGCAGTAAGGAGCTTAACCGGCTGCTTTGTGCATGCCTAATAAGTAAATATTGAGATTTGGAGATCAGCTATTCGGAATCACTAGCATACCATGCAGGGAATTGTGAAGAGTTGGTAATTTGCGGGGTGTCTAAGAGCTGAACAGCTCATCTCGTTTGTTGACAGAGCGTTACAAGATTAGTGCTGGTGCGACGCGCTATTCACCTCCTTCCCTAATACACCCCCCTCTCCTGCGAAAACATCTTTATCAGTACGCACCCAGGGGCAGTCTCCAATATCCTCCGATTCGAGACTGAGACCCCTTCGTTTCTGGAATGAAAAATTTTGCGTAAATGCCGGCAGAGGGAACCCCATACCGTACCGGAAGACGTTCGAGGAGAAGTTACCTTTGCCAGTGGCAAGCACGGACGGGGCACGGAGATAGATAGCCAACTGGCGGTCAACGCGGTAGAGAGTGTAACCAGAATTGGGATTGTTTCACCCTTGACGGAATGGGATGAGGAGATGAACGAAAAGAGAAGGGACGTACCGGTAAACCTGTGTATCCTTAACTGCTAACCAATGTGGGCAGATAAACGTTTGAACATCCCATAGCTATCGGTAATGAGAAGAAGCCTACGCTCGAAACCCTCCATTGTAAAGCGGAGTGGAGTAGATATTCAGGATGGTGAGAATCATCGACGGGAGGAACAAATTCTTGATAGCACCAGTACTGGACTCAGGAAATAGACGGCAAGTGGAAATGTGATTGACACGAGAGATCTACCAAGGATGGTTATGGAAATTAGAGTTGAAGCTTGAAGGTGCGGGGAGTCCACCTGTGAAGAACCGGTATCAAGAGCCTCAGTACTCAGTACTCAGTGTGTTGGGAATGTTAATGAGATCATTTTAGTACTCAATGAATGCTCCTCGACGAATTCTGAACTACCGGGCTTACTGGGACCTCTAAGCCTCTCGCACACGTCTATCCTCTATCCGGCCTTTTTTGATATAGTATTGGAATAATTTGAGAAGAAGGAGAAGGCCAGTAGGAAGAATAGAATTGTGAATGTGATAGAAGCCAATGTCTGGATGTTTTTCGGTGGCAGATGGTGGATGAGATTGTGCAACCCGAATGGAGGAGGTTGAAGCGGTGATACAGCTGTGAGGCCGCTATGGAACGTAGAACCATGGCGCAGTGGAGTGAAGACTATAGTGCAGATGAATCAGGTATCGCGCCATTACCTTGAGAGTTGGTAGAGGGACAACGTCGAGGCAATAGTCTTGAAGAACGGGAACAGATTATTGATAGCATCGGTACTGGACTCGGAAATTAGACGAAAAGTGGAAAATGAGATTGACACGTAGTCTGGAGAGCTACTGAGGAATCAGGATGGCTTTATGAAGATTACAGTTGAAGCTTGAAGGCATGGAGTCCACCCTCCATCCAGCCTCTTTTTGATATGATATCGGAGGAAGGAGAAAGCCAGTAGACATGAGAGAGTTGTAAATGCAGAACCAGTTTTTTGGTGGCAGAGAGTGAGTGAGAGACTACGCAACCCGACTCGGAATAGAACGTTTGACCCGTAATAGCGCGGTAGAGTGATACTAATAAGGCCCCGCATCATCGTTGACGATAATCGATAATCGGTGGGAGGGCACCCGGGAAACGTTAATTGAGGTACGAGCTCTGGCGTTGCTGGCTGATAGAATGATCATCTCTCGCTCATACTTTCCTTTTCACGAACTTGAACAGCCGGTTGTTTACAAGAAACGACCCGGTCACAACAGGCCGTACACCATCGCCAAGCCTCAAGATACTCCAAGCGTGCTGCTTCAAGCTGTGTCAATGAACGTGAACTTGGAACTTACTATTAGGTGCGTGATCTTTTTTCTTTTCTTTCCGTTTTTGTCTCATTTTCATCGTGTAGACTCGATGGTATCTTTTCGGAGACGACTCTCGGTATGTCAGCGGTGCCAAGCTCGAAGATCTTCTGCCAATGGACGGACTCGGGTCGCTCAGCGGACCACGCAACTCACTCATGGTCTATATCTTTCCAGCCGGCAAATTCGCCAGAGACTTGGCTGGATGGTATGTTCGTGGTATACCAATGGTGTCAGGTACGTCTTCTAGAACATACTGTAAATGCACTCGGCGGGCCACAACTCATGTACTCTCTAGTACTCACTAGCACTCGTAGCCTTCATGCTTTCACGCCGCACATTATGGGCGTGGGCCGAATAACAGCACTGGTAGACCGATAACAGACCTCCTTTCCTGCAGCTGCAGGTACACCACCCTCGAAGACTCTGGGGTTGCGCTTTGCGCATACCCGTGCTGTACCACCATCGTTCTCCTGCTCGATTCTTGCGCCAAAAACATCGAAACTAGCTTTTCCCAACTCGCTCCTCGCTACTGGTCTTTTCCTTCTCCCGAAGATCCTCGAATACCTTATCAATAAAGGCCGGATAAGATGCTTAGAGGTCAGCGCTAGTGTTCCAGCCCCAGAAACTCAGAACTCTTTGAGGACAAAATAGCGGAGATTCTGGCCAGTCATGAGTCGACCTTTGCTCCAGTATACCTGTGCCACAAGTACATGTCTATCATCGACGGTTCAAATTTCAACGTCCACTCTAACCCGTTTCCCTTCTGAACAACGGAGCATAGGTCTCTTGTCAAAGGCTTCTCTGGAATCATTATTTGCCGGATGATCGCTGGTGTCGTCGGTGACACTGTCGCGTTTAATTAACAGTACGTTGCATCTTTTATTTTTTTTTGTGCATATTCACTCAGTTGGTAAACTTAGAAACCCACACCGTTAATATATAACACCACCTTGGCCAACAGTATCCAGTCGTCAACGTCGAAGTTGTCCTGCCTTTACCCAGATTTCCAGCGCATGGGCCATCACCGGTAGCATACTCCCATTCGATCCCACGGCATCTGTGGATTATCTGATCATCCCGTTCGTCGTCACCACCGACGAAGGTAACCTCCACTCTGCTCCCTCTGCGGGCGCTGCTTCATCTACGGCTACTTCCTCATTTCCGAGACAATGGGCCTCACTCTCAGACCGATCGACTAGATGATGTTGGAGACCACGCTAAGATGAGTGAGGCGGGGTACCATGCGCAGGAGGCTACGTCCTGTTCCGGTACCCAGAAGACGACGTGATTTCGCTTTTTTTTTGTTTTCTTTGTGTTTTTTCCAATTTTGGTTCTTTGTGGACTACTTAATATCTGTAGACTGCTGTAATAACAGCGAATTAATGCAATTTTTGTCGTTTTGATCTAGGCCATTCGGTTTTGCCTCCATTTACTTAAATTCTTTCCGCTACACTCTATTGTCTTTGCTCAATCGACATACGGACCCAAGTTCAATACCAAACTGCAGTCGCCAGCATTTTCTGACGCTGTCAAGCAGCAAAAGATGCACCGCAAATCACCGCTCTTCATAATGTCCCGTGTGGTACGTATGTATGTCTTGCACAAGTTGTGATGATCTCCAATCCGATCTCCAAGTCTGAATACCAGGCGTGCAACCTGAAAGAAACGATAAGCCTTGGCTCCAAGTACGGAAGATACTCCACGGGGACAGGAACTAGATCGATATGATCACGGGGGATTATGATTCCTTGGACAGGGTTCAGTGAAGCGGTATCCTTTTGCTTGTGCTTGCGTGTTTTGGAGTGGTTCATAACAGATAATTTTGTAACTTTTAGATCCCCCTAAATTATGTCCGACGTACTGTATATAAACTGAAGCTTGTCACCTCGTTATCGATTTCACAAGAGTATATTCTCAGGTCAGCCGACTGAGTTCAGTCCTTCATAACGAGTATTCGAATGCAAGCTTTTAAGTCGCTGTCAGATAGTGGACAGTAAGAATTTTAACACCCTTCGGTCATCGGAGGGCAAATAAATTGGGCGCTTCAATCGTCCCGAGTCCGAACTTGATATTAAGATATCTATGATCATCTGAGCCAAATCAATATAGAATTTCGACTTGCTTCTTTGTTCGGCGGTACACGAGCTATACATATACCAAACACGTGTAGTAGAGCTTATATGAACTGTCTGTTGCTCAAAGTTTCATTTGTTCCCTCCTTACTACGTACCAGCACGTCGTTCAAAGATCACACACAGGTTTCAACGTTTCCTTGCAGTCTTAGTTGTTACTAACATCATTGATAGAGTGCAGAAAAATATGACGGGAGTAGTAGATATGCCTGGCAGGCGAGATGACTTGTCACATTGCCGGAAATTGAGCTTACAATCTGATAGCATGTTTGCCAATGGTTCCAACTTTACTGTGAATAACTCGCAATTCATCGTGAATTATCAATCCTGGAGTAAGTGCATTCTGGTTGTTCTTTCAACTTCTCGCCGGTTCTTCAATTAACAGTTAAAATGAAGATAGCAATGATGTGCTGGCTATTCGGAATTGGTTGAAGGCGCCAGATCCTTCTACAAATTTTGTGGCTGCATATGATAAAAAAAACAGCTGGCACTGGAGAATGGATACTTTCTGACTCAGAATATGTTGAGTGGCATGAGGGTGAACCTGGGATTCTATGGATACAAGGCAAAGGTGAAATTCAATACAGGAGGTTGAGTCTACTGTCTGACAAAGGTCTTCTAGTGGGGTCAGGGAAAACTATGCTCTCGTAAGCATGGATGGGTTCTGATTGCCTTGAGATCTAAGATGCATCATTAGCACAACTATCATCAAAAATTTGCAAGATAATTCTGCAGTTGGATGCTACTATTACTATTTTGACAACCGTGACAACTTGAAGACAAAGACAACTGCCCGTGGGCTTCTTCTATCACTTTTGTTGCAAATGGCCACAACATCTGATAGTGTCCACCCTGCTCTCCATGCACAGTTTACAAAGTGCAACAACCAAGGCGTTATGGAGCCCACCACAGAGGATTTAAGCATAACTCTAGCAGCCATTGTCAAGGACTTAACTCCTGCTTTCCTGGTACTAGATGCCATGGATGAATGCAGTGAAGCAATTGATGTGTTCAGACATCTTGCTCATTTTAGGAACAATCTCTATATAGCTGTCACAAGTCGATATTTGGCTGAGCCCACCTACAATGTATCTTGGCATATTCACCTTGATCAAGCAAGATTGACTTTTTATCAGGATGTTTTCAAATACCTGCAGGACAAACTTGGGCATCGCAAATTGAAGCAAGAGCTATTTGATGAAATAGTGAGTTATTTGACTCAAGAATCACAGGGCCAGTAAGTATAGCAAATGATTGGGATAACTTCAGGTGATTAACATTATCTTGACAAAGGTTTCGCTGGGTGGACTGCCAAGTAACTGTATTACAGCGATGTAAGACACCAAAGGCCATACAAGAAGCGCTGAAGAAGATGCCCAAGAGCCTAGAGGAGACATACACTGTGGCAATTAAAAGAATCTCAGAAAGTGAACATGTGGATGATGCAGGCCAACTTCTCAGATGGTTGACATATGCACTTGAACCACTTTCAATTGCACAGGTTACAGAGATTCTTGCGGTAGACTTAGATGAGCAAATATTTGATCCTGAGGCAAGGTCATTGGAGCTTGAAACTGGAGTATATGATATCCTGGATTCCACATTGATTGTGGTCAATGTGAACAACATAGTTCAGCTTGCACACAATTCTGTGAAGGAATTCTTTATGGCTAGGCAGGGTGAACATCTAGCTGGGCTAATTGAGATCAATGAGCACCTGGCAAATTCTAGTATATGTCAGACATGTGTTATTTATTTGCTTGGTCTTAATGTAGAGCAGATATATGATTTTGAAAAGGATTATCCATTATCAGCTTATGCAGCAAAGTATTGGCCATCCCATATGAGGAGGTTAGCCAAGGAACAGTGGAAGTACCAACCGGCCCATGACCTGGCGGTTAGGTTAGTGAGGCACAGAAGTGAACTGCCATATATGAATTGGATCAAAATTTATGAATGTAATCCCAAATTGGAGGTAGATGAAATTCAACCTCCATTGTATTACATGGCCTATGAGGGATTGGCAAAGATTGTTCAGGAATTGTTAGAAGAAACAGCAGATGTCAATACACAAGGGGGAGAGTATGGAAATGCACTCCAGGCAGCTGCTGCTCAAGGCAATGGGGATATTATACAGCTTTTGTTAGAGCACAAAGCAGATGCCAATGTCCAAGGTGGATGGTATGGAAATGCACTCCAGGCTGCTGTTGCTGGGGGCTACAGGGATATTGTGCAGCTTTTGTTAGAGCACAAAGCAGATGCCAATGCCCAAGGTAGAATGGTTGGAAATCCACTCCAGGTAGCTGTTGCTCAAGGCAACAAGGATATTGTCCAGCTCTTGTTGGAGCACAAAGCAGATGGCAATGCCCAAGGTGGAAGGTATGGAAATGTACTCTGCACAGCTGCTGCTGAAGGCAACAAGGATATTGTCCAGCTCTTGTTGGAGCACAAAGCAGATCCCAATGCCCAAGGTGGACCCTATGGAAATGCACTCTACATAGCTGCTGCTGAAAGCAACAAGGATATTGTGCAGCTTTTGTTAAAGTACAAAGCAGATGCCAATACCCAAGGTGGACACTATGGCAATGCACTCCAGGCAGCTGTGGCTGAAGGTTCCAAGAATATTGTGCAGCTGTTGTTAGAGCACAAAGCAGATGCCAATACCCAAGGTGGACACTATGGCAATGCACTCCAGGCAGCTGTGGCTGAAGGTTCCAAGGATATTGTGCAGCTGTTGTTAGAGCACAAAGCAGATGCCAATGCCCAAGGTGGACACTATGGCAATGCACTCCAGGCAGCTGTGGGGGAAGGTTCCAAGGATATTGTGCAGCTGTTGTTAGAGCACAAAGCAGATGCCAATGCCCAAGGTGGACACTATGGAAATGCACTCCAGGCAGCTGCTGCTAGAGGCAAGAAAGATATTGTGCAGCTCTTGTTGGAACACAAAGCAGATGCCAATGCCCAAGGTGGACACTATGGAAATGCACTCCAGGCAGCTGCTGCTCAACACAATAAGTATATTGTCCAGCTTTTGTTAGAGCACAAAGCAGATGTTAATGCCAAAGGTGGAGACTATGGAAATGCACTCCAGGCGGCTTCTGCTGAAGGCAACAAGGCTATTGTCCAGCTTTTGTTGGAGTATAAAGCAGATGTCAATGCCCAAGGTGGACATTATGGAAATGCACTCCAGGCAGCTGCTGCTGAAGGCCACAAGGTTATTGTTCAGCTCTTGTTAGAGCACAAAGCAGATGCCAATGCTCAAGGTGGAGAGTATGGAAATGTTCTCCAGGCAGCTGCTGCTCAACACAATAAGTATATTGTCCAGCTTTTGTTAGAGCACAAAGCCAAAGCCAATGCCCAAGATGGAGATTATGGAAATTAGTGTTTTAAAGTTTGGTTTGGTTTGGTTTTTTGCTGGATTTTAGGAAAACCAAGAACTCACCAGTGCTATAATCTCCCAATCTGACCAAACCTTGCACTGAACTGATGCAAACTGCTGGACCGGTGCGGGTTCAGTGCAGTTTTACAGCTTGCACTGGCTCTGTATCAGACTGGTTAGCACCAGTTCAAACTAAAAATTGCAGTTATGTACCACTCACAACTTTGTAAACAGTATAATATTAGGTAGTAAAAGATCACTTATAATAATTATTACTGTGCTGATAGTTCTTTGATATGTATAAATTAAAACTAACCTTGTCAGTAGCTTTTTGAATGTGCACAGCTCACAGTGACGCTTAGGCAGCACCCTAAATAGCGCAACCGCACTGCACCGGTTATTACTGGTTCTGTAAATTTCATGATTTTACAAAACCTTGCACTGAACCGCAGTGCACCGCCACACTGATGCAGCATTACATAACTTGGTATCCCAGGCTGCCTGAGGTTGCCTGAGGTTGCCTAGGATTGGGGGGGTGTCTCCGGGGAGCCTGGGCTTTAGGACTTTTTCCTGATGAAGGGTGCACTCAGCAGTTCAGTGTGGTGCAGTTTGCTATTTTCATTGGCTATATGAACCACACTTTTGATCCCTAATGGAAATGCACTCTAGCCAGCTGCTTCTCAATTCTAAGTTGTGTGCTTGTGATTGTGGTTGAAAATGGACAACTATGAGTTGCCCAGAAATTACACAAACTCCCCCTTTAAGTGCCATGCAGACAGACTGTAGTTAATGTTAGACCATTGTACTTAGCTGAAAGTCTAAGTATTACTGTGGCAGCCATAAATATCAAAGAAATATACAACAAGTAAAGCATCAAAAATCCTTTGGAGAGGACAAAGAGCCAGGGAGATATGTAGCTAAGACAAAAGCTAAGATACTAGGAGTCACATACTTATGATAATAATATGGTAGTCCATAGTTTGATTGTAGTGGATGAGGCCAAAGCTGTATGTCCATAAAAGGAAATCAATGAAAAGTGTTGAGTCTAAAGATTGCTTGATATAACATGCAGATTGCAATGGATAAGGATGATCCTTTTCACCCCCTGATGCCCTGATATGTTCTCTACCATTTCTGAGTCTCAGATATATTTAGATGGCCCCTGGGAGATCAGTCTTCATTGATCTTTAATCTTTCCCATCAAAAACCCTCATTTTTTCGAAATTAGAGGATAAGTATCAGAGTATCCAGGGAAGGGGGGGCCACAGGCTTCTATGACATTCTACCCTGGTATGATAAGTACATTTTGAGCACTCAGGAGTAGCCTATACTATCCTGAGGGAGTGGGTATTGACTGATCTCTGTATATGTGTGCATAAATTTCGCTTTTTTAACCATTAAATCATTAATGGAGGCAGCCGTAGGCCAGAGAAGACTGTCTATCTTTGCATATAGCATGCTAGTATCATATAGATTGATATCAGAACCATTCCTTGACCTACCCTTCTCTTACCCTGATGTACCAGTAGCCCTGGGCTCTTAAAGTGTTGTGTATCTGGTGTTTCCATAGATCACAACAGTCATTGTTGGCAGTCTTGGCTCGAATTTGGGATGTGACTTTTTGTTGCATCTTCCTTTTCTTGCTACTACTAGCCTTTTTAGTAGATTGGAGACTATCTCCAACCCAGGATTTGTCTGACAAACCCATGATATCTGAATCAATATTGTCTTCGGATGAGTTATCATCCCATGGTGTGCTTCAACAATTATTATTGTCATTGTGTTTGCCCTCATCTCCACTGGAGTCAGAGCTATTGTCACCATTGTCGGGTGCTCCTGGAGCTCCTCTCATAGGTGTTTTTCAAGGTGGTCCTCCCCCACTTTTAGAAGGACCTGCCTCTGGCAAATCATCTTGTTCGCATGTCCACACCTCTTTGGGTGTGTTAAATTTATCAACTGGAAGTCCATCCGTGTTGAACCCAACCATTTGGTCTGGAAAGAACTCTGAAGCTTTTCCGGTTTCTCAGAAGCTTTTGTTGCACAAGTGTTGCATTGCTACATGGCTATCCCATTCATGGGCTATGCCTGTGTCCAGGTCAGTGTTGACTTTAGTTGGTGCTTTTCCACCAGTTGTTACTACTGGGAATGCCGTTACAATGGGTGTATTTGTCTTGCCAGCATTAGTCTTTATGGCAGAGATTGACTCTTCTGCCTTAATAACCACATTGTGGTTATTTGGAATAGATTCTCTTTTCAGGAGATCCTTTGGTTTGTTCCTTATAGGAACTTGTGTTGGTGTTTGGTTTAAACCAAAACGCTCTAATAGCTCTGTGAGCATATCACTTTCATTACCCGGATCTTCCGGGTTTTCTGCAATTATTGTTTGCGCTGGTGGGATCACCACACTGAATGCTTCCATTTTAATGTTAGCTTTATCATCCACAAATGTGGACAATATATGTATGGGCGTTGATGGCCCGGGTGTCACCAATGCTCCGAATGTATTACAAATGTGATCCGTAAGCTGAGCCGCAGAGTCAGATATAATTTCTGGCTCTTCAAACATGAAGTCACTCGACTTTGGCATTGTAGCCCTGGATTTGGGCGGTACCAGGAGTGACCTAGGTCCTCTCAGTGCTGGAGAATTTCTCCCAGTGGGACTTTGTCTCACTTTAGGTGTATATCCTGTTCCTGCAAGGAACATAGGGATTGGCGTTTCTGGTAATGATGACAGACATCTTTGATGTGAGTCTATATAGCTTTGCTGTGTTAATAGCAATTTGCCTGTAGTTGGAGGTAATTCTCCTGCTCCTCCAAATCCCACATAATTTCTATGTGTTATGGATGATGGACCTATGTTCTGTGCCAACAGGAGCATGGAATCTTTCCATTTTCCTGTTGATGCATTTGAGAACAATGTATTTTTATAGTTGTCTTGTATTACTGACGGACATTTGTCTGGCAGTCTAGGTACTGGCATAGCAATTCCAGTATGATCATCACTGTCTGTCGACTTTGTTGATGACTTGGACAATGTCTTTTTCTTTGTCTTTTTCACTTAAGTATGCATTCAATTGATGCATTGCCATTGTGAATTTGCTAAGGGATTGCTGATTCATTTCCGCAATTTTCAGCATACGCCTTGTAGTATTTACTAAGACCTGTGTAAGGTCTGCTATTGAATCCAGCGCTTTAGCTGCTTTCTCATTTATAGAGACATTGTTTCTTGGTTCTTTTATGGCAGTCATTTGACTGCCTTTGGGACAACTGTTGTTACCAGTCGTTGTTGTTGTAGGATTCTCTCCTTGCTGAGGTGTTTCCTTTGCTAATTGAATGAGGAGTTTTTCAGGCTCACTCATTTTTTCCTCTGACAGCTTGACCGTGTGGGAATTGTTCTGTGACGTGGCATCACTATTATCAGACATGCAATTATTCACTGTCTCTGGACTCGGTGAAGTCATCTGAGTGTTTTAAGGGCTTAGAGAGGAAGTGAATTTCTTAAAAAGAAGTTCTCAATGATTGAAAGAAGCTGATGGCGAGGATGTTTGATGAATATGATTGATATTGTACTGTGGCAACACTATTATCAGACATGCAATTATTTGCTGTCTCTGGACTTAGTGAAGTCATCTGAGCTTTTTAAAGGCTTAGAAAGGAAGTGAATTTCTTAAAAAGAAGTTCTTAATGATCAAAAGAAGCTGATGGCGAGGATGTTTGATGAATATGATTGATATTGTACTGCATACTGTATCTTTTACTTTTAAACAATGGTATGCATATAACGCTACTTGATGTTCAAAAAAGTGTAAGGCCTCTGAGAGGCTGTTGCTTAATCACACGGGTGAACACGACAAGCTTTATAGCATGTAGTGTACCAGTATAAAAGAAGACTTACTTATGTAAGTCGTATGGTATGCAGTATATAGTAAAAGAAATATATTGAATATAAAAGAAATTGAATGGCGATGCAGCGCTTTAGGACCAGTAACGGCATAGCCGTTACATAAAGTCTCAAGGTCTAGAAAGTAGTAGATTAGGTTTGTAGCAAGTTCTAGAGCACATAAATTTGTAAAAATGTTGAAAAATGCGAAATAGTATTCTATGAGTTCTGGGGGCGTAATAGGGGGAGAATAGGGGGTCCTCTAATCAACTTGTCTCCAACTTGTCTCACATTTTTTGATAGATAGATAGATGGATAGAAAGATTCAAGATAAGATTTGCTGCTCATTTGCACTTGGCTCTGCCACCAGGCCACCAGGCGGGGCCCCCACCTCAAGGGAACAACCGGCCCCACACGCACACAGCCACACTGGTGACTGCAGCACCAGAAAAACCAAAGGAAAACTGCCTTGAAAACTGCCCACAGAATTGTTAGATATTGTAAAAGATTAAACTTGAGAATAAAAGAATTAGAATGTGGATAAAACTTGAAGTGTATTTGTGTATCGAACAACCCTACTAAACCTTAGATGGGATATGCTTGCTACAACAATGTTTAGGCTTTACACTTTCACAATACACAATACATCATATCCCAATCTGCGTGTCTGTATCTATCCCAAAACAAAATGAATTTGTTCTGATATTCCCGCATACACCCCAAAGTGATACGCAATTCTAAGGCCTAAATGCCTAGCGCCTAATCCCCAATCTCTAACGCATAACGTTTAACGCCTAAAATGATACTTAACCCACTAGTAGTACACGCCATAGTTCGGGCCAATGGTGTGCAGTTATGGGGCTGAGGCCATTGCAACTGAGGATGGAGCTGAGGCTGTTGCGACTGGGACTGAAGCTGTTGCAACAGGAATTGGGATTGGGATTTGTTGTTGGTCATTTGGTGGTTGGGGCGGTGTATACCCCGTTGCTGTTGCTGGGGTGGCTGTTGGGGAATCGCTTGCTGTGGCGCTATTTTGAGCGTTTGGCTGGGATGCAGGATGGACGGGACACTGCAGAGGCTCACCGACACCTGTCGGATTCACATGAGGCGTTGATAGGTTTTGAGGCTGAGTTGAAGGATTATCAATTATCGATTATATAAGCTTTAAATTTAAGCATTGGTCGAAACTGGAGAGTTTGATATCCAGATGCTGGGGCAAGAAGGCTTTGAGGGGGTATTATCAATTAACCGTGGTGCCAGTGAGCCCATAGCGCCTTCTGCAGAAGCAGGATGCATCTGACAAAGTCGAGGTGAGTTTGTGAGGTGCGGGCATTGGCAGGGTTGGCAGTAGGAAGGCCGTTGGCTGCTACACCATTTGTGTTCTGGCTTGGAGTGAGCGAGGAAGACATCGGCAAACAAGTGGCTAGTCTGGCATTTGATACCATTGGAGTGGATCAGACTCTGGGAGGTAGCTGCTGTACACTGGTTTGTGGAGCTTGAGGGAAGCTTGCAGGATGTACGGGTGGCTGGAATGTGCAGGTTGGTGTACCTGCGGGACAAGGTGTTGATGGGGTGGCAGTTGTACTGGAGGAGGTCTCGTCAAAGACGGACAGGCAACAGGTATCGGAGGTGGATGGGGCGAAGCATGGCCTACGTGATTCGGCGGAACAGATGGCCGAGGCTAGATATGAGCTACTCAAGGCGATTAGTTGCGCGAGAGTAGGAGCACGCATGGCATTGGATATCTGGATTATAGCTATGAGGTTGCAGAGAAGGCGCGTGAACTATTCGGAGTATTCACTTGGTCTATTGAAAGGCACTCTTTGTCTCGCAACATCGGAAATGAGCGCTTGAGCTTGAATGTATTGTGTAGTCGCTGGAGGGAAGAGTGGAAATTGGATAGGAGCAGGCTGAGGCGGAGGAACCAGAGTATGAGGCACAAGAGGCAGCGGAGGAGCCGTTAGTTTTCCGTGTGTTTTTGCTTGTTCTTGCAAATCCACTGTACCCACTTGAGCCAACGGAATCTACAGTCATGAAATATAAGCCAATATCAAATGAATCGGAAAAGAGACGCACTGTTTATAATTAGATGAATGACACGACCTTTTCTTTCCATGCTTTTTCTGCTTCGTCCTTCTCTAGCTACATTTAGTGTGGAAGCTTTTCCGTATAAGAGATGGTGGTGCACGAGGTGTGGTGATTCAGAGAACGCTATTTGCAATTTGAATGAGATGAGGGTTTGGATCGAGACACAACGGTGTAGAAGTAGCAAGCTGAAGCACTGAGGATTTTTTAGTATGTTTCGGCAGCATTTGAGATAGTCATAGTACATACCAAGATACGAGCTTGAAGATCAGTGGAGAATCGTGGTAGAATTTGCGTTTATCACACAGAGGTCAGCCCATATTGTTTCTGAATTTGGATGAAGAACTTCTCGTGTCCTTTCTGGAGTTTCAAGAGCCGTTTTGGTTGGTTTCAGTGGATCGACCTCAAAAGACTTGAAAAGTCGTCAATGTCAGACTGTCTGTGTAAACTTTTAAAGTGACGTGAGAGTGTCACGTGCATAAGTATTTCTTCAACACCCATGGATTCGGAATCCCAGCTGAAAACAGATGGGGGTGAAAATGCCCAGAGTAGGTGAACCCGCTAATACGCAGATTTTGCGCTTAGGCTTGTAGCCATATATTTTGACAATGTATATGCGCTACACATACAATAAGAGGGTTATACGGAGCCCGAACGTGATAACTGTAGCTAACGCTTAGTATCTCAGCAATAATACTTACCTAGTCATGACAATACACCCACAAGTGTAGTCTGATACTAAACTAGCGAGGATACTTGAGGTGCCCAGAGACATCAACACTAGATGGTCAGTCTAGTTCTACCCACCCCAATGCATACACAAATCCGCATACTTGGATATCTTGAAGTGGGATGAGTACTGGCGGCGGCGTTACCCAGGGAAGGCATCAGAAGGGGAATGCAATCCTCGTACTGTGCTAGCGGAAAGACGGACGCCGGAGGATAAGATCTACAATTGCCTTACGGACCGGAAGGAAGATCTTAACATGTTACAATGACTAGTTGGGTTGCGATGCAGCACAGCTGCTAGATGGTTAAACTAGGTGAATTTGGTATTTGATTATCGGCCGACTATTGACTAGGAAAGTCCTACTGCAATAAACCTGATGATCTTACGGTGGATAGGCTATCGCCAAGCCACAGCTGTGATGATCCACGAGGTCTGAGCATTGTGCTAGCACACATATCTCTGGGGTTCTTGGTATCTACTCAAAGCTAGCGAAGTGAACTATTGCTGGGAGATGTTATTATCTTAAAGGGATTGAGCTAGACTTGCTCAAACCTACCAGACAACCTCAAGGATAAACATGCGGACACGTACCTGTGTGGAGTCATGAAACATCCGATGGAAGGAATGGTTATTTGTGGTACGAGATTCCGCGAGGACCAGAATATGTTAACACATTTTAATTTCTGTTACTTTGATACCCAAATTGGGACTGTACCTAAATTGGGACAGTTTTCTAGATAAATGTACAATATGTCCAGGCTAGAGTTTCCTTTCTTAGCTAAATTTCTCTCTTTCTCGAATTTCCATCTTACTCTGTTTCTCTCCGACTCTGTTTCATCTCTTTTCGTATTAAACTAGTAAAGACCCAGTATATAAGCATGATGTATATATCTCATAAATCAAGTTATCTTGCCACCTCTCATAACCACCCGTTGTGACAAAGTTGAAGGTCTCTTCACCGCCGGAGTCTGCTAGTCCTCTTAATTCCCCCTGGTTTAAAGTACCGAGTCAATCAAACACCGTAACTGGGCGTTTGTTTAGGGTGTGTACGGAGTCTAGCTTACTCTTTGAAGTTAATATTATATTCTATCTTATAAAGTTTGGATTGGTGTAATAGAAGCTTTGTAACAGCTTTTGTGCCTGCTTAAGATTGAGTTAGATCTTTTGCGTGAATCTAGTTGCTTCCTTAGAGGGGACGGCTTCTAGTAAGGAATTATTCGGCTCCAGAGTGAGGGTTCCTTAGCTAGCTCTTAACGAGTATTAGCGAGCCACTAAGATTGTGGTACAAGTTCCTAGTGATTAAGTTCACTCACAGTTTCGTAGCTTGACCCAGAGTTTGGTCAGGGACGTTACAGCGTTACACTAGCTGGAGCCAGAGTTTGCCCAGGAGTGTCCTACTTGTGTTGTATTGGTTTTGGTTTTGGTTATCGTTGGACACACACACACACACACACACAGTTATTTGGTCATTTGGGTTTTTGGTTGGACCTACGTGCACAACTTAGACAATAGTCTACGCTAGTTCAGTTCATAGAACTTACTAGACCTTGTTGCACTACGCTAGTTCAGTTGTTTCACTACACTGGCTGGTGTATCATCTTACATTTGATATCTTAACTTTCTTTGGGGAATCTTTTACAACCCAGCCTCGTTCCCTTTAAACAAATTGATAGTCTGGTTAGGCGTGGTCTTGTATTTGTTAGGTTGTTTTCTAGCGCCTTTCACATACCAGTACAAACCAAGCCAATTACCGCGCTGCCAGGAGGGTGGTGAAGAGCGTTTGAAAAAGCGCAGACGATAATGTAGCTCTGATGAGCCATGCGAGGTGTAAAAGCGAGAGATAACTGCTCACCCGAATGTCAGAGAAACGTTTGTGGGGGTTTACATTAGTGCACTATCTTATTGGATACTTATTTCTTTCCTATGCTGTGAGATTTAATTGTCGGGTTAACCAGTCTTGGAGTATGGTCTGGTTACTTGATGGAGAAGACCGGAGGGCTTGCTGATCTCATCATTATGTCAAAGGGAGCAACAAATATCATTATGCCTAGTAGAAACATGCGCTCAATGATTAGGATTCAGAACATGAGATAGGTTCATTGGATTATTCATATGAGATAGGGCCATCGGATCAGGAGGGGGAGGAAATAGAACATCATTAGAAGGAGGAGGATTTCCGGGATGAGTAGGAGGAGTAGGAGGCGCAGGAGAAGGAGGTTCTGGAAGTTTCATAAAGTCCTTCTTAAAATCTTTCAAGAGGATCTCCCACTCATTTTGCCTAGCCTTGCCAATGGGATCTAGGGTCTCTATTTTTGGAAGTTCCTTAATGGGTTCAAAGATGCCACTGTCCGGGTTGCCATATAATACCTCTTCTTATTATGTTTGTGCACGTCAAATTGATTGTTGGCGAGTCCCCAATCCACTAGCAAACCATACATGAGAAACACAAGAAAAAATTAAATCCAGGAGCAAGTACTTACGTCCCACTGCTGACCACCCAAAACATGATTGATCACACCCGTTATGTTATGACTCGATCAATAGTCTCGTCCAAACCTTCACAGTACATAACTCGGAAGTAAAAATGATAAGAGAAATTAATGAGATTATAGTAGGCCTGAGGCAGTCCCCTCTAAGTGGTTGACAGCTTAAGCAAGAAACCTTGTTAGAGGGGCCTGGAAACCGGCTTCGGACCATGGCATAGACTTTTTTTGATCTATATAAGTCTTAACCCCAATATGGGCAAAGCGGATGGGAAAATAAAATTGTATTGAAAACTGTTCTGCCAATTCTGTCGACTTTTAGTTTTCTTCCATCTTTTCTGCGCTTTCAACACTTTCGGCGTGTTGTGCAAGCTACAGCGCATTTTTTATGGCCAAATCTTCAATATACCTACTGACACTTTCTCAATTCCTGGATGAAGTTTGAAACAACAATTATACTATGTTATTGGTCTGATACAACCAACTCGATGAACCCACCACGCTCCGCATTCCGTTTAACTTTATACTCTCGCTCTCACCGCCTGGCTCAGAACCAACATCTGACCAAATTCTTGCACTGGGGCTATGCCTATTAATGTACTATGCCTCTCATGGTGCTGAAATTCCGAAGCAGTTCCAGCTGCAAGCGGCTTTAGCTTCAAAGAGAGGAAATTCCTTGGTGGTTGCAGGAACAGGTTTCGGGAAGATGCACATAATGGCGCTGCTGATGCTGCTTGAGAAGTCGGACTCAACCCGAGTATTCATTACCATATCTCCTCTGAAGAGGCTACAAGCTATGCAGGCGTGTATCCAACACTGGATAAGTTCTCATATAATACTGATGTGTTGTACATCTACAGGTAACCTCTTTTCTTGCAAAGTATGGCATAAAATACAGGTAACCTCTTTTCTTGCAAAGTATGGCATAAATACCGTGGCTGTAAATCAGGATACGCCACAAAATAAAGAGTATTGGAAGGTATGTATGAACCGCTCAAGTATTGACCCTTCACTAACTTTTCAGCACAGAAAAACATTTATAATGGTGCCATTAATTCCTCGCAAATCGGGACCGCTCAGCATCTCATTGTAACCGCCGAGCAACTCATTTGTTTGCCATTATTACAGTACCATGTCACCGCAGTACTTGCAGATAGCGCATGATGATTTTACATGGCTCGATGGACCCTGTCGCATCCTATGTGCTACATCTGGTGAATCAGTGGTATGTTTTTTTTTGTCTACATACTACATATGAATGCTAGTCCTAAGCCACACTATAGGGCATTGATTTTTCCGATGTACGAATAACTGTGAATGTAGGTGTTGTTGATGAAAGTGAAAGTGACCAGCGCAAGGGCCGGGGAGATCGAGACCAACGTGGAGGCCTCCACGTTACACTGTATGAAACTTGGGTTCTTGACGTCAAACTTGAAGAATTCGACGACACAACCACTCCTTTCCACAGTGACCCCAACCGTCCTTGCACTATTCTAAGGCTTGGTTTGAATAAACGTGAGCACGTTCCACGTTCAGGAATTGCTGCCATACTTGCACCATGTATCCGACAATACAAAGCCAACTATCTTTCGAATAGCTCTCTCTCATGCATTGATTACCGTGACTTTTGTTGCGATGGCTCTGCACACATCAACAATCAATTCCGACTTCAAGAACATCTCCCAGGTACTATCTATGTTGCTGTTGCTGAACCAAAACCAAAACCAACGAAGCGCAAAGCACTCGACAAGCCTGTAGCAAATCTCCAAGAACAAGATACAGAGGACGGGGTGAAGATCTGCATACCTCGCCATAGGACACCACTGAAGGAGCGACTGTTATGTTGGCGCAGGGCAGAGCATGAGCGTGACCCAATATCTGGTGTTGTCCCCGAGTATATGATAATCATGGATTGTGATCTTGCTACGTTGTGCAAGATTCATCTGATTTACCTTCACTCTCCCATGGACCTTGTAGCGGCTTTAGATGAAGAAGTTGATGGTGATTTTGCGGTTCTTTGGGCATCGGGAATCTATCAAGTAATTAATGCCTTCGATATGGCATATCCCGTTCAAGTTTGTACTAACAAGCGTAAACGTAAAACTTAATTTCTATGTATGCATTAATACAAGTCTATCTGTCTCTGTCGATATCTAGCTCATTAGGGTCTGCCCATTCCATCGTAGGGAGCATTGGATCATCTTGCTCCTCACCAACCGTTTCAATTTCTGGATCCCACTGAGCCTTCATCCGCTTGTTGAAACTTCCAATAGTTGCCCTAAGTTTCTGATATCCATTGGCCTGCAAATCGAGGACCACGGTATGTTTCCGTGTGGTGTTGGTCTTCCAAGTGGTATCATAATCTAACAGCTTCTCATCGTCAATGGCTTGAGCAACATCCCATACCAAAGCTGAGGTGTTGACATCACTATGACCTCTCTTCTGATAAGATGTATCCATCATTTTCCAAACTTTCTTCTTGCAGTCTTGAGCTGGTACAATTGCAGCAGAGACATCTGCAAGTAAATCCCAGACCCCGTAAATGCCCTTTGCACCATACAGGTCCTACAATTGGTGAGATTTGATTACCTGCCTAGAGCTGTGACATACCTTTACATAGCCAATATTGTGCTCAATATTCATATCAATACCCATAAAATGTGCGGCTAGTGAAGATACTTTGACAAGGTGATTATCCCGCATGATGTCCCTATAAATAATCAGGATCTATACAAGCAGCATATAAAATGAACGTACGCATATTCTGGTGGCCACATGTATCTCAAGTTATACATCAGTCCAATACATTCAACTGCGTACTTGTTTGAACCAATGCTACGGAACATTGCGGCGAGGTCTGGAAGCAAGTCCTCGATCCTGCCAAAGTCACCTTGAGAGACTGCGGTCATTAGTTCAATTAGAACAAGCAAGTCTCGTGTCAATAAACGTAAATTTTGATGGCATATATCATCGTGAGTCATAGATGAAGCAGGTGTAGGACTTGGAACCGGAGGAATGCTGTCAGTAGTTGCAGGTGGATGAATGGACCGTGAGTCCTCGTTACGAGTTTCAGGAAAGGCAGTACAGTATTTATTGAGGATAGTCATTTCGATTGTCTTCAGTTCGGCTGGTCCAGGGTGGGAATCTGCAAACTTGTCTAAAGAGGCATATCCACATTCCTTCTTCCAGCAACTAATCAAGATCCCATCAAGAATTTGCCGGAGTGCAGATGTTAATGCATGATAATCAGGTTTCTCACCCGCGAGACACTTCTTCTCCATGAGATTGAAGAAATACACAAGGCTGCCTGGAGTAGTAGCAGAACCATAGTGCTTGGCCCGTAATCCCCATGCGAGATTCATACAAGCATGTAATGGTGCAATGCCAAGTGTGAAGATCTCGCGACGTGTCCAACTGTTGATATCTCCAGTCCTAGAAATTACACAGCTACGTATGCGCGAGTTGGTCAATTGGTCGTTAAGAGAAGGAATGGCGTATAAGGACAAGTCTGGATCTAATGGATCACGCCCCATCTGCTTGATATAGAAATTTTCCTGGTTCAGAAGGTTTCCGTTGATAGTCTTTTCTTCAATTGTTGTTGCACGAAGAGCAGCAAATATTGTTTTCAGATTACCAGGAAGTGGACGACAAGATAGGTGCTGGATATCGGGATGGGAAATAACAAACTTGAACTGTTTTGAATTGCAGCCAAGCACATGGATGATATTGATAACAGTTTGGTGATGATAGGCAAGAAATTGAGGTCGTGTTGGACAGATATCACGGACTTTTAAAGGTATCACCTTCCGTAGATTCTCGAGAATGGGTGCTAACAACATATGCCTGCGGTCCTTGACACCGTGGCACCCATAGATGAGGCAAAAACAACCAGATCGTACCTTGCTTACAGCGTCTGGCCTCTGTTCGACATGCTGTGAAGACGAAATATCCATGTTGTCATATGTAAGTATATGAGGCTTGTACGTCAACTTGGAAGCAAGAGCAATGCTATCATCAGCCATAGTTCCAATTGTTTTGATGATAGTCAGATACAAGACAGATAAACCAGCTGCATCCAAGACTTCGATTGTCTGTTTTGAAGTTCCCGTGACCCACGTGTACAAACCAAAGAGATACTGCAGCTGAGAACATTGCAGAGAGCATATGTTCATTGCCTGACAGGTCATGACAAGTCGGCCCTAAATAAACATTTAGTTGACTACACAGGAACAGCAAATATGACCTTACCAACTCCGTTTCCCTCGTCTTCTTCTCAGAATCACAGCATCCAGTAGCAGCCTTCAATACCGACATCCAATCACTCAAGTTTTCCTCGGCATATTGACGTACATCTCTACAAAGATCATAGGATTGTACAAACTTGAGCTCAAAGTCCTGTGTTGTCATACGGAATTTCTCCTTGGCATCTTCCATCTGTGCACAGAACACATCACGAAGAAAGTCCTGTGGTAACCATTTCATAAAGATATCCTTCCCCACTGGATGCTCGAAGATAGATGTTAGAAGTTGGGGAATAGTTTTAGAGTCATGTCGGAAAAATGCATTCTGATTTGATGTGAATTGCTTGTTTGCAGGATCGAGTAGTGTGGTGATGAACTCGAACGGGGATAATTCAACCTTGCGTAGTTCATCCAATACAACTTGAGTCTTTGACACTGATGTTTTGATGCGTGATATAGAAGGTGAGTTGAAAAAATGAATGAAAGAATAAGACTGAGGTGTCTGTGGAATGATTTCGGGAGAGCTTGATGGCTCTAGAGATGTCCACAAGTCTGGATCCAAGTATACTTGGATCCGGAGCGCAAGTACTTGTGGCCTAAAAGGCCTGACTCGTGGGAAACGGGTCACTGACTCGCAAGTATTATCTGCAAGTACTTGCAGGTCTCACAAGTACTTGTGGATCCGCACACTAATCAAGTAGTTACAGCTATATTCACAAGTATTTACCATTATTTACTTGCATACAGTGATTGTACAGTGTATAATGCTATTAAAAACCTGTACTTTACTTGTTACACTAATTTCATACTATGGTATGAAGTAAAAATGTACTGACAGGGGGGCCTCTTGATCCGGTACCACTACCATCAATGAGGGCGCTCTAACTCGGCGTAACCCCCCGTCGCATAGTGTCGACGGAGAGGCTTCATAGTGGACTCTCCCTGCTTAAGCGATAGCCAGCAGGACCCTCCTAACCCGAGGAAGAGCCCTAAACCGGCTAGTACCCCAATAATAAGAGGTACATGTACTAAACTGTAAACTACGAAGTACAAGGAACTAAACCTTCCCTCTACGGCCCATGCGCCGCATGATGCACGTGTCAAATCGTTAAACACTGCCACATTGATAATCGTCTCTAACTCCCATGGCGAAATAAACACATTTCACGCTGCCCAACGCAGCCTCCCAACCATGATACCTGAACCGTAGACCGAATCTCGAGCACCAACGTGTCCCCAAACCCCAAGGGCCCAACCCTTAACCAGGCAATTTATCTGCACAACCCTGCAAACATGCAGTCAGTCCAACGTATAGAAGTGATTCCCCGTTCGAAGAAGAATTGACAGACACGTAATCTAAACGAAAGGGCCGTCGAACCGACCTCGACTTGCTACGCCCCCTCTTGGTATGTGGCCAACTTTGCTTCACTGAAACAAAGCACTAACTATAACAAAGGATGACATCGGAGTCAGAGTCACCAGAGCAAGCAGATACTGCGCTTAAGAAATCGAAAACCCAAAAGAACCAGTCTGCCCACAAGACCCCAAAGAAGTCCTCTCCTTCACACCGTCGTACACCACAGAACCGTAACGCCCATTCCCCTACCCCTGGTGCAGACAACTCCACGGCAAACAACCTTGTCTCAGACAACGACGAACCTGGCCTGGAAGCTCGCATCCAACGCCCGAACCACAACCACACTGTCAACTTCTACCATCGTATTGACCAGGACCACCCCATGGGAGACATGACAACCTCTGATACTCTGCAGCCAAAGAGTCCCCCCTCACAGCCTGCACGAGCCCCATCTCTGGAGGAAGAGCTCGCTCGAGGCACACCAGCCCGTCGAGATGAAAACCCCCACTTGACCAACCTCGACGTGGTTGACACCTCAGACCCAACGGATGTACTCTTCTACAACAATCTCGAAAAAGTCTTTGTTAAAAACTCTGGCCAATTCCCTCGAGTAGTCGTCGACTTACCCTTCCTACTTGAAGGTCAGGATAGTAATGTTGTCACCACAGTCATGGATAATCCGAGCGGATGGTTACCAGTCATCCATGCACTCGGTGGTCGCTACCTCTACTCAAAGGTACCGGACATCGTCGACACCTTTGCGTCGACGCTCTCAGAGGCTGTTGGCTGTCCAGAGATGATGGTCCTCCGCTCACAGATCCCGCCTCCACCAAAGCCAAGCCGTGGACGTGGGCAGCAGGGAGGGAACCGCAGAGGGCGAGGAGGAAGAGGTGGAACCGCTGAATCCTCCCATGCCCCATCTCACACCCCTCCAGCGACGAGTCGAGAACTATTTGCCCCGCCCTATGCAGCTTTCCTTGAAGCGCCGAGCCACGAGATCTGTGACCGCTTTTTTCGTCAGCAAACTTTCTCCAAAGACAAAGTAACCATGGCCCACATTATCCCTGCAATCAACAAGCACCGTAACTGGACAGTAGGTCAATTTTGGACCACAGTCAAAAAGTACGATGACACAGCCCGAGTGTCAATCCTTTTTGCAATAAAGTCGCACCTCTTCAATGACCGAACCTTCCGAAACAAGGTACAAACTACCTCCGCAGCCACCGGGAGTCTCGACGATCAAGTCTTCGCCTTCCTCGACACCTTTGACCTCCACCTCCAGGAATATGAGTACCGTGATGGCAGAACATCTCAACGGCGATGGGTGTTATATGCGGCGCCGATCTCAATGGCCGAGAACTTGTTTGTACGAGAACAGCAGGAAGATGAGATCCGCTCCTACATCAGAAAACAGACATATTCACATGGGATCTACCTCATTCATGGCACTACGATGAACTGCTTGCTGTGCAAGGCCCGGAACCACAACCGGTTTGCATGCCCCTTCACTGAGCATAAGGACTGGCAGGGTCCAGATGCCAACGAGAACGTGAAGGAAATCGCAAGTATGTATAAAGGCCTGGAACCTGAAAAGAAGGCTTAAACCATGCATATCATTGTACCTCAATTACTACTTGTTCGCTACCAACACTAAATACTATGCTAAATACTATGCCATCTTTGTTGAACCAGAATAACTCTGAACTGCCGCTCCCCAAACCTGAAATTTGGAAGAAGTCGTCCCCTAATGGGGTACGCAAACCTTTCTTGCTTAATTTACTGACTATTTCCCATAGGACAGGACGTGAGGTAAGGTAAGAATGTCGGTGTTCCTGAACACCTACATAACAGTGGTGGGGGTTTTCTAGCCCGGGGACCATCTGCCAGCAGTCCTGGCCTCCCCTTGTGTTGTTGGTAAGTGTTTTTCAGGAATGTACTGACCCATAAAGGAGGAATCCCCAACTGGGTGTGGAGCTAACTGTCCATGGCGAAGCTTTTAGCAGAACCACCCTTTTAACCATAGTAATCAGCCGTCAATGGTATGTCTTCACTCTCTTTTGGTACTAACTGTCTGGCAGGGGCTTCGGGATCCGGAGACCCTGATACTGTCGCCTCCAGTGCAGGTGTGGATGATGGAAACCGTCGGGACGAGGATATGGCTCAAACTCGAGCAACCCAGGATGCATGGCGCAGACCAGGGGGCACCGATGGAGGTGCTGGGGCGCATGGCGCGACCCGTTCCGTACATAGTGTTGGAACAACTGCACCACAGTTGGACCAAAATATAAATGGTCAGGCTCTAAACCAGCCAATGATTCCTAACACGAATCCTCCTCCGAATAATGGAGAACATGCCCTAAACCGGCAGACAAATCCTGTTAGGACCCAAAACCCACCCACGGCTGCCCGCAGGAAAGTATCCTGCAAACTTAAAACAAAAGCATCGATCAAGATTGCGGCCCTAAATACACGTGGAAATAAATTTATGGACATAAATCAACTCATCCAAGATCATTGAATAGGCATACTACTGGTTGGAGAAGCCCACTTGGATCAACAGCGTGAACAGGATATCACAAACCTCTTTAGTTCAAAAATGGAAATACTGTACTCAAAACTCCCTGACACGCCAAACAAAGCTGGGGTTGCTTTTGTTTTGAATAAAAGACTGACAAATACCCAGGATGTGACAGTCCACGAAGTAATCCAGGGGCATGCCATACTGCTAGAGACAAACTGGCATAATGAGGAACGAATATCAATCCTAGGGATATATGCACCGAACCGCACAATGTCTGAGAATGCTGAATTTTGGGAGAGGCTTGATGCCTTCTTCGACAAAAATCCTCAAATACGAGAACCTGACCTCATGCTTGGTGACTGTAACATGGTTGAAGATGAAATTGACCGCCTACCCATGCACCCGGATGCGGAATCCACGGTAACGGCACTTGATGAGTTTAAAAGTAAACGGCGCTTTGAAGATGGATGGCACTTGACATACCCCGACACGCGGGCATATACCTATAAAGAAAAGAGGAATGACCGACAACCCCACCAGTCGAGACTGGACAGAATATACATTAAGTCAAGCATGTTTGAGAATGCATATGAATGGCGCATCACAACAACTGGGATCAAGACCGACCATAGAATGGTATCAGTCAAAATAACAAGTGAATCTGCCCCGTCAATAGGCACAGGGAGATGGGTCTGGCCAACACACCTAATGCAGGACAAAGATCTCACAAAATACATCCAAGAGAAGGGACTCAAACTCCAACAAAAACTTGATGGAATTGCTCACGGAACCCAACAACGGGACAACACCAACAACCCACAAACTTTATGGGCTGAGTTCAAACGAAATACTCTCAAGAAAGCCCGGGAAAGGGCCCATATTGTAGTCCCTAGGCTCACTACACTCATTAACGAAACCGAAGCCAAGCTACGCTCCATCGAAACCAATCCCCTCCTCAACGAGGAGGAACGAGCACTATCCAATGCGGTACTGATTGAGAAACTGGCGGAGCTGGAATTTCAACGACACAAATCCACGCGCTCCACAATCAAAGCAAGAAGCACACTTTACAGTGAGACCATAAGCAAATACTGGTCCAGCTTAAATAAAAGCAAGAAACCAAGGGACCTAATTCAGAGGCTTGAAATCCGTGATCCAACGCACCCGAACGACGGAGAAAACCCACGCCCAGTATATGAGAAGTCTTCACAGAAAATGGCAAACATGATGCGAGAATACCATAATGATATCCAGTATGACCATACCCCCCAGACGAGCATGACCGGGCAGCTGCAATAACTGAAGTCCTTCAGAATGTCACCACCTATACTCCTGAGGAACATATCCAAAACTTACAACAGCGGTTAACCTATGAAGACGTAGCGGAGGCCCTAAGGCTCTCCACAAACCACACGGCACCAGGACTTGATGGTATCACATACGAAATTTGGAAAATTATCAACGATCAGTGCAAAAACCGCGCCGCAGAGGACAAACCAACCTTCGACATCATCCGATGCCTCCTTTCAGTCTATAATGATATTGAGGAAAATGGTATGGAACCAAACACAGAATTTTCGGCAAGCTGGATGTGCCCACTTTACAAGAAAAATGACCGTGCACAGATGGTCAACTACCGCCCAATATCCTTACTCAATACCAACTACAAGATCATGACAAAAGCCCTGAGCATTAAACTAGCAAAGGCAGCACCATACATAATAAATCCAGCCCAGGCAGGCTTCGTACCAGGACGCCTTATCTACGACCAGATTTGGCTTTCAAAACTCGTCATTGAATTCGCAGAAGCGACCAAACAGGATGGTGCGCTTGTGGCCTTGGACCAAGAAAAAGCGTACGATAAGATTAAACATGACTACCTTTGGAAAGCAATGAGATCATATAAGATTCCTAACGAATTTATATCAACCGTCAGAACACTCTACAGTGATGCCTACACCACATTGATGGTTAATGGAGAACGCAGCGAGTCCGCCTTTCAGGTGATTAGAGGAGTCCGCCAAGGAGACCCCCTCTCATGCCTAATTTTCAATATAGCGATTGAGCCATTGGCAGAGGGCCTCCGAAAATCAGATCTAAAAGGCCTGTCAATTCCCGGGAAACAAGAACGTCTCATAGCAACACTCTTTGCTGATGACACCACAGTTTATCTCTCAAAAGAGGATGACTTTGGCGACCTTGTCAAAGTCTTAGATCGCTGGTGCCTTGCATCAGGTGCAAAGTTTAATATAAACAAGACAGAAATCATACCTATTGGCTCGCCTGAGTATCGGGAAGCAATGCGCCAATCAAGATTCATGAATGGAACTGACGGCACCAAAGTCCCAGAGCATATCAAAGTTGCCATAGAAGGCGAGGCCATACGCTCCCTTGGGGCCATGATTGGAAATGGTGTATGCCAAGTAACGCCCTGGGCAAGAGTCATCGAAAAAGATAGACGCCGCACTTGAAAGATGGGGGAGGAGCCACCCCACAATGGAGGGAAGACGCCTAATAATAATGATGATAGTGGGAGGAATGACCCAGTACCTAACCAAGGTACAAGGTATGCCAAAGGAGGTAGAGACAAAACTGGAGAAGAGGATCAAGGACTTCATCTGGGCGGGAAAAACCCATGTCACCATAAAAAAGGAGGTACTGCATGCACCCATAAATGAAGGTGGCAAGGGTCTGCTGAACCTGATAGACCGAAATGAGGCAATCACCGTAACCTGGCTCAAATCATACCTGAACTTCAACCATGATCGCCCAACATGGGCCTCCATTGCAGATGCCCTAATAGCTCACCATATACCCCAAACTGAAGAGGGCGTAGAGGACTTCAACCGCATAAACATCTTCCTCCAATCATGGAAGACAGCAAAATCAAAATTACCCAAAGACCTGCAAACGATGATAAACATAGCAAAGAAGTATGGAACGCGCCTAGAAGGGCTTGCCTTCTCCCGTGATATCATAAGGCAAATGCCAATCTGGTACCACATTGAGTCTATGGAGATTCGTCATTTGAACAATAGTGCCGCAAGCAAGTGCCTAAAGAAGAACCACTCCATCCGAACTGTTGGGGATGCTGAAACCCTAGCCAGGAAACTGGGAACAGCTCGACATGGAAAACGGAGGAATTGCCGATGCACAGCCTGCAAAGACACCTGGGAAAACACTGATTGTGAGAACCCCCACCGTTGCTTCACTAAAGCAAAACAAATACTGAGTGCCCTACCTGCTAAATGGAACCCACTCTCATACCTCCCAGAGGATGTAGAACCGGAAAACCTACCTAACCAGCCAAACGAAAATGCAAAGACATTTGACTACAGAATCACCACCAAAGGAACATTAGCGGATGCCTTTCGAATATTCACAGAGGGCAATAAGTGTAACTCAGTGCATATCTCCGAACGGGACCAAGATGGCCCGATTGAACCAGTCATAGTCTACACTGATGGGTCGTGTAAGAAAAACGGCGACCAGGATGCAACCGCTGGCGCTGGAATTTTTGTTACAGAAAACAGTATGTACAACACCGCCATCCGTATACCAGGAACACTCACACAGTCAAACCAAACGGGAGAAATTATTGGCATCAAGGAAGCGGTACAGAAATTGCCGGGAATGGTTGAAGTCACAGTAGCAAGTGACTCAAGGACCATGGTCGAAGGATTGACTGTAAACCTACAAAAGTGGGAAGACACTGGCTTCACAGGAATAAAAAACAGCCAGGAAATCCAGGCTACAGTTGCCGCCCTTCGAAAGAGAACAGCTCTAACAAATATCAAATGGGTCAAGGCCCATGCTGGTATAGAAGGAAATGAAGAAGCAGACAAACTTGCGAACGAAGGACGAGAGAAAGCAGCTGAGGATATGATTGACCTCACTGTACCAAGGGCACTACAACTTTCTGGCGTGCGACTGAGCAAAATAACACAATCCATTGCCTACAACAACATCCGAAGGATCAAGATGGAAGATCCCGGGTACCCCGATCCCTTAGACCGCCCAGAGGCTAGTGCAAACATGGAGAGAGCAAGAGACGCTGCACTACGCCTAACTGGCAGGAACTTCACAGATGAGAAACTATGGCAAGGACTGCGGCACAAAGATATCTCGAGATCAGCCCGTCACTTCCAGTACATGATGATGCACTCAGCATACAAAGTGGGCAAGAGATGGAGAAACATACCAAACCACGAGCATAGAGGTACCTGCCAACACTGCAACTGTGAGGAGTCAATGGACCACATATTGACAGATTGCCAAGTCCCAGGTCAGAAGGAGATATGGGAACTATGTGAGAGCCTATGGCGGCAGAACAAATCGGACTGGACCAAACCAGGTTTGGGGGAGATCCTGGCCTGTGGTCTAGCGTCCTTCCGGAAAGGAAACAAAACCCTCAAAGGGGAATCGAGGCTCTACCGTATCATTGTCTCGGAATCTGCACATCTGATCTGGAAACTAAGGAATGCACGGGTAATCAATGCAAAGCCAAACCCATCAGCACAGGAAGTGACAAATCGGTGGATGTTCACCATAAACTCGCGACTGAGTTTAGATCGCCTACTAACAAACTCAAAAAAGTTCGGGGGCAAAGCGCTTAGCTGCGCCTTAGTAACAAAGACCTGGCAGAATGTGCTCGAAGGTCGTGACTCTCTCCCAGAGGACTGGTGCAAGAGAACTGGAGTTTTAGTGGGTATTAGTGCTGGTGTCGGCTGAGGGGTTATGATTATGATTATGGTATATGCGGTAAGTAATGGTGTGGAGTGGAGATGGGGTTAGGAGTGGCGGTACAGCACAGATCAAGAGTCCCACACAAAAGCATCTACTGGATGCACGTGCGTAACAGCATTTCTCCAGGTGGACTATTACCAGTTCAGCTCCAGCTGAACATTACAGAGGCCCGACGCTGTACGACATTGTCGGCACACCGTAGGGAGATATTACTCTCCACAAAAAAAAAAAAAAAAAAAATGTACTGACAGTTAGGCTTTGGATTGTAGACAGCCTACGGCGATTGGGCGCTAAAATAAGCGCTCAGTCGCTTTGAGCTGTCTACAACCTCAAACATGTGTGACAGTACTTGATAAGTACTATAATAAATATGATACTATTAATTACTGTAAGTTTTGATCACCAACAACAAATATATGAGTTCATATTGCTTGCACAAGTCACACAAGTACTTGCAAGTCAACCGAAAATTGCAAATGTCTGACTTGTGACCTGCGCCTGACCCGTGGGAAACGGATCCTGGGATCCGCGAGTCACATACTTGCGGGTTTTCCCACGGATCTTACCTGCAAGTACTTGTGAAGACTTGGACTCATGGACATCTCTAGATGGCTCTGACCAAGATGACAAGAGAGCTGGAGTTGCCAGAGTGGCTGGAAGCTGGTGGAATGAGCGAGTGTTGGTGCTGGTAAAATATGAAGATGAATCTGGAGTATCGAAGCTAGAGAATAGACTGCTCGCTAGTGGCGACTGGGTATCGGTTCCGTTCTCTAGAAAAGGCTCTGCAAGTCCTAGTCCCACAATTGGAGTCAAACTCGGCGACTGTAGAAAAGATGAGCAGCCTGCAGGTGATTGGCTTTCAGTTGCAAAGCTTTGAATAGGATAATCTGGGACTTTGAACACCGCAGGTTTCTGTTTTTGTCTTCTTGTTTTTGGCACTAAAACTGGGTCTGTACCAAAGGTCATCGGCTGGGAGATTGACTGTTGTAATGCACTAGGATCTGGTGCTACTGGAGCTGTATTCAAGACGAACTGGAATAAAGGCTGGGAATTCATTTCGTTGTGTTGTAAGAATTGATTGATATTGTTATAAACGCGTCGTTTGTGTAACGACACGTCAAAAGTGTTGAAAGCACAGAAAAGATGGAAGAAAACTAAAAGTCGACGGAATTGGTGGAACAGTTTTCAATACAATTTTATTTTCCCATCCGCTTTGCCCATATTGGGGTTAAGACTTATATAGATCAAAAAAGTCTATGCCACGGTCCGAAGCCGGTTTCCAGGCCCCTCTAACGAGGTTTCTTGCTTAAGCCGTCAACCACTTAGAGGGGACTGCCTCAGGCCTAAGATTATAGAGCAAGCCTTTCCGTTTGTTGAAACCGCTAGGCAAAAAATATATACTCAAACAACTAGGCTCAAGTAAAGTTAGTAACTAGTTTGTAATACGAAACTCACAGAAGTTATTATTTGGAGATAGCTCGACAAATAATAATAAGATTACCCTCAGAGATGGCTCAACAAGCAGTAATATGAATCAGAACTAATACTCGGAGATGGCTCAACAAGTAGTAGTGAGTGTGGTGTCTAATACTCGGAGATAGCTCAACAAGTAATAGGAAGTTGCAACTCGGAGATAGCTCAACAAGTGGCAATTAAAGAAGTATTCACTAGGAGATAGCTCAACAGGTGAATGTTAGTGGATACAACTTGGAGTTAGCTCAACAAGATGTATAAATGTGTATTGTAGCTTGGAGATAGCTCAACAAGATACAATGAGTTGGTCTGGTGATTCACACAAGTGATAACAGCAAACAAGTGGGGGTTTGGATTTAAGAAAATAATACGTCTACCGTACATTGGTAAATCTAGCCTTCTTATATACTGTTTAATATGTACTAGTTAGGAAATGCTGCGGAATGACTAGTTTTGAGTCATAACTGTGGAAATGCTGCAGATCAGTCAGCCTGACTGCAGATGCTGTGCAATGACTGATGATGAGTCATTTAGGTGGAACCGTAATTGACTGATGTTGAGTCATTCAGTGGAACCGGAATTGAGTAATAATGAGTCAATACTGTGAATAAGGGTCTGTGCGGCATTATCTCAAGCGGTGTGAAGAGAAAATAAGTAATGAATGTGTGTAATAAGTGTGAAGTAGGAATGTTAATGATAGTGGCCATATTTGGTTAATAGAAGAAAAAGGTGGGTGCATAGGATGTGGATGTGGGTCATAACACGTTACCAGTGATCTTGAAATAAACAAATTTCTTGTTTCCTTGAGCTGGTTCCCATTTACCCTCGTAGGTATAGTCACATTGAGCGAGGTCAAAGAATTTATTTATCCCCCAGCAAAACCACTCAGGCTGATGCCCTCAGCACTATCGAAACGAGCGGGTCTCGAGGTGGTATTGAGATGAGTGGGTCCCGAGATGAAACTACCTTCTTTGTCTGCAATGAAGGTCACTTTCTGGAAAAATGTGGGTACTAGGTATATGTGACTAACCAGTAAACACTTATACGTTTCCGGTGATATGTTTTCTTCCGGAATGGCAGGTTGGTGCCTTCATCCTCTGGCGGTCTTTTGAGACTGGATGTGGTCCCATGACCTGTCAGTCGACACACAGCAAGCGTGAAGCTCGCTATGGGCATTAAGAGGAGAAGGGCAGCGTGCATATTTAGGAATTGTATGGAGTATTTCGAGGGATGCAACTTGACCGGCCCAGGTAAGCTGAAATATTCGAGTGAGGGACTGAACCAGCAGAACTACTGAAACATTTTCATCCACAAGTCACTTTTTATAAAAGATATGATTGGTTGAATATATGTCACAACCCCCACTGTATTCCTGCTGTGCTTTGGTTATAGTCCATCACTCCATGGGAACGAAGTGGGCACAACATACTTACACAACATGCTGAATTTCTGAACACCGCCGACACTCTATCTCATATTGATAGCATAAAATTGTTATCTCTCAAGGGTCTACTCTTAGGGGTCCGATACATACTGGGTCATAAGCCAATGTTGTGTTAGTATTGGCAAAGCTATACAGTCAGTGGTTTGCGACTGGATCATTCATGTTTGGCCTCATTTATACATTAGCCAATACCGCGAGTACTGTGAAACACGATCCTGCGATGGTGTGGCAGTTGCTGAATTAAGTGAATAGACGCCAGTACACTGACTTGACTTTTTCCGTCAGCCAAAATGTGATATCATGATATAATCAAGTGGCGTTGACCATGAGTTGGGAATCGCGCAGTACACTGACTTGGCTGTCATTTCAAGGAGTCAGTTTCGTTAATTCAGTATGACCTCCACTCAGTAGTATTGGTAGGGGTTAGGAGTTAATAATAGGGACTGTCAGCCATGGTGATTCAGATGTGATCCAGGAAAAGGGTTCAGTTGCTGAATCACAGCCTGAATCACTGGAACGTCGAAGCAGCTACTTTAGCTGCATCGACACTCACAGAAATGCGTTTCTGCTTCGTACAGCCACCGGTAGATACTGATTTATGTAACTCAAATCGACACCCTTCCCCCGGAGACGAGGTTGATACAAGCATTGGGATTCGGGGATCATAATCTTAATGCATAATGCGTCGATGCAGAATCAGCGCAGGCTAAACAGGAGGAGGAAGAACAGGAAGAAGTCGCTATTGAACCGCTAGGCGCTGACTCGGACTCGAAATCTGATTCTGACAATAACGATAAGATCATGGAGGTATAACGCGGACGACGGATAGGTAGTCGACTTGGATTTCTTTTAAACTAATCACCCAAGGCAACATGGACTTAGGCCCTACTTAAACCCACCATTTGGAGTGCCTTCCGAGATGTACGCCGTGTAGTACTTATCCTCGATTAGGATCAGAGAGAATCACAGAGTATCAAACTCATCAAACCTTGGAAAACAGAACAACGGAAAAACGCACAACACACAACGCCCATCCAGGATCTGTCATGTTAACATGATTCATATAGGGAGAACTGTAAGTGTGTGATTTCGCCCTCAGCTGACCTCACAAGGTCCGTTAAAGTGGCTCCGATACGCAAGAGGAGCACGAAGAGGTAGCCGTTGAACTGCTCAATGTGAGCGCGAACGAGATGGATTCTTCTTTGACTTTAACGATGATAAGATAGTGGAGATGTAATGTACTCCTAGAGTCTAGATGGTGACAGTACGTTTTTCCTTTCCATAAGTTAAAGTTTGGTTAAAGTATTCGGTGCTGATATCCACAGATCTTCAATCAATCCTCGATAACCCGTGCAATTCAACATTCAGCTCTTCTCCCCAACCCTCGTTCTCCTCAAGTTTCAACTTTTGAGGATGCTTCTCGGAAACAACATGGTTTCCAAGTTCGAACAAGTCGCCCAAAGCACGTCTACTGGAACTCCAAGTGTACACCGCGTAACTACTTGTGGATTACTATGCATTTGAATTAGAGTTACGGAAATACGTACCACATTTAGATAGTTGGTTGCTCTTGCAAAGCAATAATCACTGTTGTGCAGTAGCCTTGTTACAGCGTTCCTAGAAGGTAAGCACTTATCATAGGGCCGCTCGCCTTAGCGATTCGCGAATGCTTCCTTTAATTCCCTCTTATCCTTTCCTGACGCAGTGCGAGTTGGGATGATCCTCCTTTTTATTTTTATTTTTCTTCTTTTCTGTTTACATTCAGGCGTGCAAGCTCAAGCCCTGACTTTCCTCAATACGTGTGTAGTCCAGGTTGTATCCTTCACCTACTGACACTCAGTACCTAATGCCCATTAGACAAACTACCATCACCTGCGCCTCTATCGTACTGCAATGGCAAGGCGGCATACATGAGCCATTCCAGTAGCCCTGTTGGGGATCGAGTCCAAACTTATTCCTCTTCATATAGAACCATTCCAACTCATTCAAGTACGTACCTTCAATGCTCATCTACTTACCCACTACTAATCGATCAGCTATATAGCAGTGAGCCTTTTTTACCTTCAAGAGACCCATAATTTCTCATATTTTCAAAACTTCTGGATTGCCAGATCGTACATCCAACCTCGGAAATACACAGTCACATACGTTCACCCCTGATTTTACACAGGTGTTGGCAGGTATTTATAAACCAACCTCCCAGCTCTCCCTCAAATAATTAACTCTCCCCCCAAGGCGACCAGTTTACGTTTACGATCCAAGATAACGATGGGAATTCAACGACGAAACAGTTTACTTCGTGTAAGAGCTTAAACTTCTAATCGCATTCACTCATGAGTTTGACTTATCTTGGAAGCTACCGAAGGATGCGCTGGTGATGATACAACTGCCAGTACCTCCTCAAGCACGACGCAAATTACTACCACTTCCACTTCTCATGAAAGATTGCAGTCAAACGTCATTAACGTCAACGACCCACTCTGTTTCCTCCTCGACTGCCCACACCGCTGCCATCACCGTATCGACGTTGCTGCCATCTAGTCGTTCTTTCACTAGTACTTCTTCAAGCGTAGCAAGGTAAGCCGATACCAAGATTGTGAATCTTCTACTTATTACCATTGTCCACGCAGCCCAAATCCAAGCCCGTAAGGTTTTCCCTGATATTTTCTCTTCCCATCAAACTTATCGCTTCCTATAGCACCTTGTCGCCATTGCCTGTCCCTTCCTCCATATCCGCTATCACCCACCGTCCCTCGTCAAAGGGAGCCTTGATCGGCGGCATCATTGGAGGCTTACTCCTGCTAGCCGTCCTCTCTCTCGCAACACTTTCGTACACCCGACGCAAACTCCGCTTAAAAAAACTAGCTCTCCACCAGTTCGCTACCCCTACTCCGCTTCCTTTCACCGCCGTCTCTCCAGTTTCTGTTCCAGGATCAGCTTTGATTCATTCGCCAGAACCTAGAAATAACTCGAATCCAAAGTCCGACCTTCAACATCCTCTCGGTGGTGGGACAGTCATATTCGAAGAGCTCAGACTTGGAAGAGATGAACGGAGAGGGGAAGGCATGGTGTCACCTATTTCCTTTGTGTCGGAGCTTGAGATGATGGATGTCATGACGATGCAGAGACGGATAGAACTGCTCTTGGCCGAGAATGCTTGGTTGACGAGTATCCCGCCACCTTCGTATCCTGGGTCAGACACTGCTGGCGATTACATTTAAGTATGATTTTGTAATAGCTACAAAGTTATGTCCTAACAGGGTCCTCATACCAGACATTCGTGGTAAACTGACGTCGACGAGTGAATCCCAGTCAAAAATAATGAGCGGATATCAAATGAATTGGAAAATAGACGCACTGTTTGGATGAACGACACAATCTTTTCTTTCCGTGCTTTTTCGGTTTCGTCCTTCTCTACATATAGTGTACGTAAGATATGCATGGTCCAGGAGCTCGAGATGTGGTGATTCGGAGAACATGTTCACAATTCGAGTGAAATGAGAGTTCGGATTGAGACACAAGTAGCGAGCTGAGGATTTGTTAGTATGTTTCGTGAGCGTTTTAGATATGTAGTCATACCAAGATATGACAGCTTCAACTTCAAGAGCTTGAAGCTTGAGCTTGAGTTCTTGAGAACGAATTTGCGTTTATCAAGCAGAGGTCAGCCTATGTTGTTTCTGAATATGGATGAAGAGCCTCTCGCGTCCTTTCTGGAGTTTCGAGAGCCGTTTCGGTT
Source organism: Rhodocollybia butyracea (assembly GCA_015501585.1). Lineage (NCBI taxonomy): Eukaryota > Fungi > Basidiomycota > Agaricomycetes > Agaricales > Omphalotaceae > Rhodocollybia > Rhodocollybia butyracea. The sequence goes on along the minus strand of JADNRY010000144.1, from coordinate 49,130 downwards.
GGTTTCAGTGGATCAGCATCGAAAGACTCAAAAAGTCGTTGGCTGGGGATTCTGATGGGATTCTGATGGAAACTGGAGGACCTCTTTGAGTAGGTTTTCGTGTTCAGTGAATCGGGTGCACAGTGCTAGTGAGGCCTGGGCCTGAGGACGAGTTCAAAAATGACGAGCTGGAAGGAGGAATCCAGAAGAATGATGTTGATCTGCCCGATTTTATTTCACGCTGCTACGTGTGTTTCAAAACTGCTCGCTGTTCCCTCTCGTCTACTCCTTGCCTCTCCTCGCCCTTTCCTTCAGTGAGGCCCATAAGTTTGACGAACATCGTGCTGTTGGGATTTGGTCATTCACAGGCACAAATTGTCTCCTCCGCAGTGGTTGAGAGCCAAGCTTGTCTGTTGGCTCTTTGTTGCAATCTTTGTACTACGTGGTGGCGTAATATAAGTTGTGTTTGCTGCTTTGGTAGTAGTACATATTGATGCATGATGGCCGGAATTTGCTATTCAGTATAATTGATCCGGACACACGTACCTATAACCCACTTTGCCGTACTGCCCAGTTGAGGCCATCTACCCACTTGTAGCCTGGAATCAACTTTGCCAGATGATGAATCAGAGTGTTTCAGAGCTACACTAACATAGATATAGATATTCTCTGTGATGGATCCTGGCTTGACAAGTTACCAGTTCGATGAAAGACTTCCGGTGCCGTTTATCCATTCCATTTTGTGTGAGTCGGAGTGCAATCTGGTGCAACAAAATGACCTCAAGAATCATCTCCATTTATCCTTGGCAGCTAGGTGGAAATAACACCACATCACCATTTAGATAGTTGGTTGCTCTTGCAAAGGAATAATCACTGTTGTGCAGCGGCCTCTTGATACCGTGTTCCCAGTGACATTTGAAGGGTAGGCGCTTATCGTCGGGGCATTCGCCTTAAACGATTCACGAATGCTTCCTTTAATTCCCTCTTGTCCTTTCCTGACGCAGTGCGATTTGGGATGATCTTCCTTTTTCTTTTTTTTCTTTATTGCTTACACTCGGGGGTGCAAGGTCAAGCCCTGACTTTTCTCAATACGTGTGTAGTCCAGATTGGATCCTTCAACTACTACTGACACTCGGTAACCATTAGACAAACTACCATAACCTGCGCCTCTATCTTACTGCAATGGCAAGGCGGGATACGTGAGCCATTCCAGTAGCCTGTTGGTGATCTCCAAACTTATTCTTCTTCATATTGAACCATTCCAACTCATTCAAGTACGTACCTTCAATGCTCATCTACTTACCCACTACTAATTGATCAGCTATAGCAGTGAGCCTTTTACTTTCAAGCAACCCATAATTTCTCATATTTTCAGAACTTCCGGATTGCCAGATCTTACATCCAACCTTGGAAATACACAGTCACATACGTTCACCCCTGATTTTCCGCAGGTGTTGGCAGGTATTTAAACCCATCCAGCTCTCTCTCAGATAATTAATTTCACCCAAGGCGACCAGTTTACGTTTACGATCCAAGATAACGATGGGAATTCAACGACGAAACAGTTTGCTTCGTGTAAGAGCAACAACTTCTATCGCATTTGCTCACGAGTTGACTGTCTTGAAGCTACCGAAAAATGCGCTGGTGGTGATACAACTCCCAGTACCTCCTCAAGCACGACACAAATTACTACCACTTCCACATCTCAAAAGAGCTCCAGTCAAACCTCATCAACGTCAACTACCCACTCCATTTCATCCTTGACTACTCACACCACTGCCATCGCTGGATCGACGTTGCTGTCTAGCCGTTCTTCCACTAGTTCTTCTTCAGGCGTAGCAAGGTAAGCCGATATCAAAATTGCGGATCTTCTACTTACTATTACCACTGTCCACGCAGCCCAAATCCGAGCCCGTAAGGTTTTGCTGATATTTTCTCTTCCCATCAAACTTATCGCTTCCTATAGCACCTTGTCGCCATCGCTTGTCCCTTCTTCCATATCCGCTATTACCCACCGTCCCTCGCCAAAGGGAGCCTTGATCGGCGGCATCATTGGAGGCTTACTTTTGTTAGCCCTCCTATCTCTCGCAACACTTTGGTACACCCGACGCAAACTCCGCTCAAAAAGACTAGCTCTCCGGGGGCTCGCTACCTTGACTCCCGTTCCTTTCACCGCAGTCTCCGGTTCTCCAGTCTCAGGCAGCTTTAATTCTTTCGCCAGAGCCTAGAAAGAATTCGAATCCAAAGTCTGACCTTCAACATCCTATCGGTGCCAGTAGGACAGTCATATTCGAAGAGCGACTTGGAAGAGATGAAAGGATGGGGGAAGGCATGATGCCACTTATTTCCTTTGCGAATGACTCGGAACTTGAGACGATGGATGTTACGACGATGCGGAGACGGATAGATCTGCTCTTGGCCGAGAATGCTTGGTTGGCGGGCAGTATCCCGCCACCTTCGTATCCTGGGTCGGCCACTGCTAGTGATCATGTATGATTTCGTATAAGGGTTTTTGTAATATGTAAGGCAGCGAAACGACAGAAATTCGAACTAGTTCGGACAGCTACAAAGTATGTCCTAACAGGGTGCTTACCAGATATTCTGACGTTCTACGGGCGCTTCAACTATCTGGCTACCCGCATTATTGTGGTCCTCTGCACCGGATATGACTTCTGCTTCAGAACTTTCTGGATCGACAAGCCATTCATGTACTATATCATTATCGATTTCCGCCTTCTCAAAAAATTGGAGCTTTCCACCAAGGCCCTAGAAACGAAATGACTTAGCGTCAGCAGACACTGGATTCAAATACATGTCGTCTTTGGTTCTTGTTAGCAAAACTGAAATATGATTTGGTTTCGACGCTTACCAAGTGTCAGAGGCATTATTTCAAGTGCGGCAGATGACCTCACTAGAAGATTTTGAGGTGCGAGAGTAAGTTGAACCCAAGCTGTTGTTACTGAAATGATTCTGCCGTCATATACCGTTCACCATTTTATGCTCCTGGAAAGACCCTAATCTACTCCGGTGTGATCCCAGCAGCTTCGGCAGCCTTGTCCCTAGAGTGATTCTGGTACGAAGGCCAGACCCTCCACTGTGTGAGGATGAATACGACTACCGAAAGCGTCAGTTGCATGTTCTAATGGATTAGATGGAACTGTAGATCAAGGAGGATTAAGTAATGCCGATGCGTGCCGCGACGCGTGTTTCCCTCACTCCTCCACTGTCCAGCCTCGTCCTCGCCTCTACTCGCCCTTTTCTTCAGGGTGAGAGCCATAAGCCTGTCTGATCTGCTGTTAATGCACGCGTCTCCTTCGCAGCGGTTAAGAGTTGAGTTTCTGTTAGCTCTTTGTTCCAATCTTTGTACAGCCGCCAGCGTGGCGGGGTAGGCTAAGCTGTGAAGATGTTCGTGTTGGTAGCGTGCAAATTGCCTCGAGATAGTGATAGCTGGCTGTGTTTCTAAGCAACTACTTAGCTTTTGCAACCAGGCTATCTTGGATTTGCTTGAACCTGGTTACTGTTGCACTTGCTTTCTCTACTTTCGGCATCAATGGCCGTCCATACAAAATGATGTCCAGCATTTGACAGAAAACAAAACTGTCCATGATGTGCTCCTCAAGTCATCAGCAAAACGTGGGTGAACGGGAAGCCGCTTTCTGGCACTGTACAGCGCTGGGGGCCGCTGGGAGCCGCTGGAAACGGCTGTAGAGTGCCTGACAACGGCGCCAGCTCACTCACGTTTTGCTGATGAAATGGGATCTTGGTCTGACTCTCTGGCCTGCGTTGCGGTAAATAATGCAGACATATGTACCAATGTACCGATAACCCACTTACTCGGAAGGACCTACCACGTTGCGCACAACGATAATATGATCGGCAACCTGAGGCTTCCCCTCGGTCAGCTATCCACTGTACTGCCCAGCTGAGGCCACCCAATCAATATTTACCCACTTATGGAATCAGTTTTTTTTCAATGCCCTCCGATTACATCTGCCGGCGAAGGCAATACGGGATGTTTCAGAGCCGTGATGGATGATTGCTGGAAGTTACCAGTCTTTCATCCGTTTATTCAGTGAGTCTGGGTCCAATGAGCCTGTTGCTCTTACAAAGAAATAATCATCGTTGTGCAGCAGCCTGGATACAGTGTTCGACATTTTAAAGGTCATAGGGCCATTCACCTTAGCGATTCGGGAATGCTTCCTTTAGTTCCCTCTTGTCCTTTCCTAGTTGTCGGATGGTCCTCCTTTTTCTTTTTTTTCTTTTCTGCTTACATTCAGGCGTGCAAGGTCAAGCCCTGACTTTTCTCAATAAGTGTGCAGTCCAGATTGTACCCTCCAACTACTCACGCTCAGTCGATTAGACAAACTACCATCACTTGCGCCCCCATCTTACTGCAATGGAAAGGCGGCATACGTGAGCCATTCTTGTTGGTGATCGAGTCCAAACTTATTCTTCTTCATATAGCACCATTCCAACTAATTCAAGTACGTGCCTCCAATCCTCGTCTACTTACCCACTGCTAATCGATCAGCGATATAGCAGTGAGCCTTTACCTTCAAACGACCCATAATTTCTCATATTTCCAGAACTTCCGGATTTCCAGATATTACATCCGACCTTGGAAATACACAGTCGCACACGTTTACCCCTGATTCTGCGCAGGTGTTGGCAGGTATGTAAACCACCTCCAGCTCTCCCTCAAATAATTAAATGCACCCCAAGGTGACCAGTTCACGTTCACGATCGAAGATAGCGATGGGAATTCAACGATGATAGAGTTTGCTTCGTGTAAGAGCAGCTTCTATCGCAATTTTGCTCATGAGTTGACTCCTCTCGAAGCTACCGCAGGGTGTGCTGGTAATGATACAACTGCCGGTACTTCCTCAAGCACGACAAAGATTACTACCACTTCCGCTTCTCAAAAGAGTTCCAGTACAACATCATTACCGTCAACTACGCACTCTGTCTCCTCCTCGACTACGCACTCTGTTTCATCCACTACGCACTCTGTTTCATCCACTACGCACTCTATTCCATCCTCGACTGCCCACTCCGTTTCCTCGACCACCCACTCCGTTCCATCCTCGACTATTCACTCCTTGAATACTCACACTACTGCCATCGCCGGATCGCCGTTGCTATCTAGCCGTTCTTCCACTAGTTCTTCTTCAAACATAGCAAGGTAAGCCAATAACCAACGTTGCTGATTTCGACTGACTACTGCCACTGTCCACTCAGCCCAACTCTGCGCCCGTAAGTGTCCACTCATACTCTCACTTCCCACCAAACTCATAGCTTCCTATAGGACCTCGTCGAGCCTACAGCCCGCCCCCTCTTCCATATCCGCTATCTCCCACCGCCCCTCGTCAAACGGAGCCTTAATCGGCGGTATCATTGGTGCCTTGCTCTTGTTAGCCCTCCTCTCTCTCGCAGCATTTTGGTACACCCGACGCAAACTCCATGCAAAAAAACTAGCTCTCCGCCGGCTCGCTACCTTGACTCCCGTTCCTTTCACCGCCGTCTCCGGTACTCCAGTTTCAGGCTCGGCTTTGATGCTTTCGCCAGAATCCAGAAAGAATTCGAATCTAAAGGCCGAGCTTCAACATCCTATCGATGCCAGTGGGACAGTCATATTCGAAGAGCGACTTGGAGGGGATGAACGGATGAGGGAAAGCGTGGTGCCAGTTATTTCCTTTGAGTATGACTTGGAGCTTGAGCCGATGGATATCATGACAATGCGAAGACGGATAGATCTGCTCTTGGCTGAGAACGCTCGGTTGACGGGTAGTATCCCGCCGCCTTCGTATCCTGGGTCAGCCACTGCTGTGGATCATGTATGATTTCGTATAAGGGGTTTTGTAATATGTAAGGCAGCGAAAAGACCAAAAGTTCGAACAGCTGCGGAGTGTGTCCTAACAGCGTCCTCATATCAAATACTCGTGGTAAGACGAGTGCTTCAACTATCAGGCTAACCGCATTATCGTAGTCCGCCTCACCGGATATGCTTCTGCTTCAGGACTTTCTAGATCGACGAGCCATCCACGTACAATGTCATTATCGATTCCCCAAATTTTTGGAGCTTCCGCCAAGGCCTTGGGAACGAAATGACTTAGCATCGGCGAACGTTGGATTCAGATACGTACCATCTTGGTTCTTGTCAGAGGAATTATTTCAAGCGATGACCACATCAGAACGGAGGTGTGTTGCAAGAGGTTGCAAGAGGTATCCGTATGAGACAGATGTCTGTCCGACTGGAATCTCTATCTCGAGGGATCCGCATGGTCGAGCCACGCAAATTACAATTGTCAGCCAACGCCTGAATGTACATTTGTTAATCGATTGCCCCCTAAACATGTTGAAAGGAGCAGCGCATTTCTCAATCAAGCCTCGGGAGATCCACAAATACATCATTGACAATATAGATCTAATAACTGTTTGTAGATGCATCTAAATTTGTTGGCGTTGGAGTTACCATGTTGCCTGGGATAATTATAGTTTGTGCTCTTCTACAGAGCATCACTAACGGCTACTCTATATCAAGGATACAAGTGTAAAAAGGCAGTGAGGTTCAATACCGGTATCCCCAGAATTTTGACTGCGATCTCTTACAGATCACAGTCGTTTAGTGTATAGGGAGCTTATCAGACACTCGACACTAGGACATATATGACATTACCATTTCCATTAAGATAGTCTGTGCTTTTTAGTGCATAGATATAGATATACTTACAAGATATACTTGCATAAAGATTTTAATGATATCGATAATAAATCCACTTAATAATTATATCCTACATCGAACGAAAATCAGCGCTGCTTCGAAAGAGTGACGAAAGGAAAAAGGAAAGGGAGAAAGAGAGCGATAACCCAGATAGAAACCTAGATGAAATTAAACTCACTGAAATGAGGATTCTGCCGATCCGTCATATCCCGTTCACCATTTTCCGCTCCCAAGACCTTGATCTGCTCCGGTGTGAGCCCAGCAGCTTCAGCAGCCTTGTCCCTAGAGTGATTCTGGTACGAAAGCCAGATCCTCCATACGAGGATGAATACGACTAACGAAAGCGTCAGTTGCACGTGTATGTATACCCGGATACCGGGTGCGAAATGTGATGGACAGACTTACACTCTAATCCCAAGCAAATAGAACACGCAATAAGTGCAGGGATATACCTGGGCGCGTCTTTAGCGAGGAAAAACTGCGATCCGCCAGCGTTGCCGACACAGTAAGCGATGAACATGATACTAGAGACGACAGATTTCTTAGTACGGCCACCGACGTTTGAGGGGACGTGCATCCAGAGAAGCAGGCCGTTAATGTTACTGGTCACCGTCTATGAGAGATTATGAGATTAATCTGTTTAGATTACTTAGTGCATTTCAACTAACCATAAAGTACATCCCAAACTTGATCCACCGGAAGCTGTTCGAGCTTGGGAGTAAAGCCAGCGCGAGGAGACCTACGAAGGCTGGTACGATCGAGACAAGCTATATCACGAAATCGGTATGTAAGCGATCCCGATCTAGATGATTGACTACTGAGTTGAGTGCTCCATGTTACCTACCATGATATAGAACCGTGATCGAGGAACACGGCGACAGAGATATCCCATTAGGAGGAACCAGAAGATCGACACGACATTCTGGGGAATGCCGTAAAGAATTGTTTGCAGAGAGGTGAACCCAAAACTCGTGTAGACCAAGTTGCCAAACTGGTGTTACAAACAATCATTCATTAGCGACACGGAAATAAATCGCGAGAGTTTAACTCACAGAGGTAATACCTCCATTCGGTAGAGCGCCAAGGACAACTGAACAGAAAAGGAACCATGTGGAGGGATCCAAGAAAGCTTCAATGACTTGGTCTTTTTTCCAATCTCTCCGTTTATGGTGGTCTGTTCCTGTCTTGTTAGATACAATCCGGGCTTGAGCGATTCGACGTTCTTCTTTAGACACCCAAGCGACTTCTCGTGGAGTTCCGAGGAAGAACCACGCAACGATGGAAAGCAGGATGGTAGTCCCACCAAGAAAGAAGGATATCCTGGGATCGCAAAAGGTTTGATAAATTGACTCTCTGATATCAATAGATGTTCTCACCCCTTCCAAGCAGCCAGACCTGATTTGTGATTCGTGGCGCTATTTCCAATGGCATACATACACAGGCTGACGATGACCCCGAACCCCGCATTAGCAGTACCCCATATGATGGATCGGCTAGTGAAGAAAGTAAGAATACGGTTCACAAGCTCGAACATACACGCAGGACGCACCTTGCATGCTCGCTGGTCTTGTACCAGGTTCCGATAATGAGGAGGAATGAGGGTGAGATCGTGCATTCCAAGAGACCCTGGAGAGTACGTAGGACCATGAGTCCAGCCCAGTTGTGCGCTAGAGAGAGCCGATATTATGTAGCTGTCGAGATAGAAAAGAATGTTACACACCGAAAGCAGTACATAGCACGACGATTCCCCAGAAGAACATGAGAACGGATAAAGTCTTTCCGACAGAAACGCGTTGCATGAGGTAACTCATAGGAAACTCGAATACCCTGCCCACTAAGCCTTTAGTTGACATACGGTATGTGGCGCAGACAGGACTTACAGGTATGAAAGATAAAAGATGCTGAATGCGTTCACGGGAGCTCGTGAGTGTTGGTTGAAAGGGAAATAAGGGATACTAACGTTGATAGCCTGTTTGAAGCTAATACATAAGCATAGCGACAGACCTGACAGAGTAGGACGCACCAAGAATACTGCTGTCCAACGAGACCATTATCCTGGCGAAAGTTGAAAAGAGCTTGAGTCGATATTCCGGTTTTGTCTGCTTGCTGCACGCCATATGCGACCCACATCAGAGGTAGAAGAATCCAGTCCTGTAAAGTACAAGTTTACTATCTGTGTTGAACAAAGAATCGCGATGAATCTACCATCTTCTTGAGCAACCTGCTGTACTCTTCCTGTGAGTAGTCCAGTTCATGAACGTCGTCAACGTTCTCCACTGTAGGTAACTCATGTACGTTCGAGTCGGAGATAGAGTTCTTCTCCTCGCTGAGCGAGCTGGCGTTCTTCAACGACATCTTGAGGACCACAGCCTTTAGAAAAGAGAGGACAGAAAGTCCCTGAAAAGAGGAACAGCGACGTTATTATATACACATGGACGTTTGAAACTTGAATTCACAACTTCACCCTGCAAATAATCATATTCAATGTGCTGACTAAGCAGCAGAACTCTCACAGTGGCGTACAACCTTCCGTCAAGCTTCACACTTCAAAGCTTCCCTTAAGCACCACACAGTTTTGGCAACCAGGTCGACATCAAATAATCCCTACCGAATATCTATGTCCTCAAATAGCATCAAATCCGCATGCTCTGTGGTCTCAAGTACAAGATTTTCTATAGCTCGACGATAATACGCTGCTAAAAAAGTTGCGTCAAAGGACCGCAAACTATCGCAAAAAATTGACACGGCAAAAACTGGCAAAAACTGTATTACTGACAGATCCTTTCCTTGCCGTCTTCAACACTGAAATCGCTTCGGCTCCGAGTGTGTCAGAGATTCAATATAGACGTGGCCATAGAAGGGCGACGAAAGACTTGTTCCAACGCACTCGGAGTGCCTGGCTAATCCTCTGGTGGATAACAAGGATAGAGCCTGTCTGGCAAAAATAACCGTGGTGCACAATGTATGTACTTACTCCAATGGAACTTTCCGAGTCGATGCGCTTGATTATTAGAAAGATTGTGCATCATGCGTGTCGGGAAGAGAACACCACCACTGGTGGTACCTATCTGACCGGGGATTTGCCTGAATCTCAAGATGTACAGCTACCCTTATGACCGTACCGATTTCGGTGAGTGTTTCTCCCATCCTCATCCAACAGGGCGTACAACTCAGCTGACTGTAACGTCGATGATTTGGGTCTTAGTAGACCATTTGTATAAGGTCAGTATTCCCGACTGTCTCTTCTTTGCTATTTGCTAGGGAGGAAACCCCGAGGCAGGCCGAATAAATAAGGAAGAACTACGGTGAGATGGGTATATCCGCATCGCACGCATAGCACGATTCTTTCACTCACAATAAGTCCCATCCTAACGTTTATCCTTCTATGGATCTGGCATAGTAAAAAAAATGCCTACATCTCTGATGAGAGCCTGAAATATTTTACGATGCATCTCTTCAGGTGAGGTACATCGACTCGGAAAATCCCATGAAGATATGTGCATTACATGCATGTTTGTATGTGCACCGCGGTTTTGTTGCTTGAACCACTAACTAGCATCATGATTTACAGGTCCTACACTGGAGCTGAGGCAATTTCGGTTTGTTTTCGAGGCGGTAAAGAGATTGTATACAACCATGACCATCATTTCTTTTCTGTGAGTCTTCCTTCTTCGAGGATTTTGCGGCATCCTACCTCATTCTGCCTTCAGCAGAAAGCGCATAGCCCAACTAACTGTAGCCTTGACGATTTCCCGTTTTTACGCAAGGTTGGTAACTCTACATTGTCATGGTCCCTTCATTTATGTTGCTGGTAGACAAAACATACCGAAGCAGACAACATAGAGATGATATACTTATGACCAACATCCCCGAACTGTGAACACTCTATATCCCGTAGTGTCGTGAAAATCCACCGTGACAACAAGTAGTATACGCGTTGTACAGATAGCACGAGTCTTCATCTTGAACAAAGACCACCGTGATATTTTCTTCCCAAAGTTCTACTTGTATATGCCAATTGGCTGATGAAAGCCTGAAATATTCTAGGCCGCACGTTTGAAGGACTTTCAATACTCACTCTATTGACAGGAATAAGCCAACTCGTCAAATGCACAATTTTCCACAGGCTTCTCATCATCCCGTTCTGATTCCAAGCGCTTTCAGTTTGTTTTCGAGACGGTAAGGAAGAAAAGTAACTGTCATTGAAAAATACCATAAGTTTCTGTAGCAAGTGGGTGCTGCTTTCCCTCGGGGCTTTTGCGGTATCTTGCTTTCCCTACCTTCGATAGAGGGCACACAGCTCATCTGGCTCCTCGTCCTCCTCGGTAAGGTACGTGAGGGAGTCATAGTGGGCTCCCCATCATCATGGATCTCGATGTCCCTTTCTATATTCTAGGCCAAGTTCTAGGCAGTCAGACTTTGGAGTACTCCAGTCGAAGTCCAGACGGTTTGGGTCCTAGCGGACCAAAACGCCAACGGCTCTACTTTTGCGTAACGTCAGCATCGATAGGACGCGCGGTATAACGATTCGGAACTGACTTCATCTGCATCTTTTTGCCAGATATAACACCGGTTCAGAACCAGCAGTCACACTTGAAAGTGCCAGCAGCAGTACTGATCGTGCAAATACTCCTGCTGTAGGTAGTGAATACCCTGGACCATTTTTCAGTTTCATCCGGCGATCTCTCATCTGCTCTCGACATCCGCGCTGTTTCGGGTTCTTCGTGTGGCTGGCAATTTGGGGAGGGACGGAGAGCAGTGAAGGAAGTATATACTCAATACATTGTTTTGACGCATAATTATCGTATACAAGATCATGTGCTGTGACGTCACGCGCATGTTGCCATGCTCTATATACCATCATATTCGTTTTCTCTTTTGTCCAACCACTGCGTAAATACAAGCTCTTTACTGGGAAAAAACTACGCGGTGTATGTGGAAACTTCAAAACAATTTTTCGTAAGTTTTAGATTGCTTGCCACTACAAGCTATTCTCCGTTTGTTTTGTAGTCGACTCACTAGTTGTTTTGTTTAACGCAGTATAAGACAATATGTCCATGTCAACGAGAGGATCTGGTGTGTTGCATAACTTATGTGCATGATTGAAACGAGTCGACTAATTAATATTATCCTCAGATGTTGTCACAGTGGCGGCTCGCCACTCGCCACCCATATGCGTCCTACCGGCTGAAATCCTTGGCAGTATATTTCTGTCACTGAGGGTTGTCGATCCCCCTTGTGTGTACTATGACTCCAAAACAAAGAAAAGAAAGAACCTGGGCTTTATACAAGTATGTGTTGTCGTCTTTGGATCATACTGATGACTCACATATATGTGTAGGTCACCTTTGTCTGCCGACGCTTTCGCGAAACTGCAGTTGCCACTCCTCGTCTATGGTCCAACATCGCATACGACCTTGGTACTCAATGGATGCTTACCATGATGGAGCGAGCCATGGTTGCACCTATCTTCCTGTGGGCTCACTGTCGTAATGACTCACATGGAATGGGGCCCGAAGTCAAGGCTTATATCCCAAAACATATTTTTCATCTCCAGGAGCTCGCCTTATCAGGTCCAGAAGACGAAATCGCAAATTTGTCTTCGTGTTTGATCAAGCCCGCACCAATGCTAGAGCTTCTCAGTCTCAATGCTCAGACAATCGTTTTTCATTCGTCGGATCCCCCCATTCCTGTACCTTCAGTCCTGTTTGATGGCCAAACTCCCAGACTGTCCTATATCATGTTACATAACTGCGTTATAGCTTGGGACTGCCCAAACTTCAAGTCGCTCACCGTGCTCCGGCTTTCGCTGAAGCCGTTTAGTGTGTATCGCACCACAGTGTTCTTGCCGTCTGTGTCTCAACTTCTCGACATAATCGATCAAAATCCCCTTCTGAAGATCCTCAGTCTCGAATACTGCCTCCCTTACTTGAATTCACCGACGTTCCCCCTTCCTTCCCCTACTCGTGTCAGCAAGGCCGTACACCTCGATGACCTTACGCTATCTGGCCGGGTTCTAGATTGCGTCCAAGTCCTCCAAAGTCTGTCCATCCCTGCAACAGCCTCGCTCCACATAACTTGCGACTCGTGGGACAAAACTGACCCGAGTCTCCGGGGTGGCAAGGAAGCGTGTGATCTCATTCCTTGGCTCACCCAGCATCTTTCGCCTCCAGAGAGCGAGGACAATGTAAGCGCTCAAGCCAGCTTCAGCAGACTTTCCATTTTACCCCGCGACTCGGTCACCCGGCCGTGCTCCATTAACGTTTTCCTCGAGGGAAGCATCCAAAACTTGCCGATACGTTGGGATTTGTGTCTCCCGGTCGCGTTTCCTTCTTTATGGAACTATGTGCAGATGTTGAACGCTGTGTTTGACGCCGTTCCCGCTGTGGAAGATGTAATGGATCTGGCGTTGGCCTTCTGCGAATTCTCAGAGGAAGACATACTCACTGTCTTCCGCAAAATGCAGAAAGTGGAGGTACTCGCTATAACAAACATCGATCCGCTGGATTTGCTGGATTCAATAGCTGGGGCATTAGACAGCACGATCTTTTTCGATGAGGATGGTACTCTCGGTGAATCGATATTTTTCCCGTGTTTGAAAAGCCTCTCAGTAATTGACTACAATTGTACTTCGTTTCCTATACTGGAGGAGTGTCTGACCAAGCGGAAGCAAAGAGGGAATGAGCTGGAAAAGATGCATATTAGAAGATGTACGGTGACTAAGTCTCAGGTGAATAGGTTCTACGACGTGGTGAAAGAGGTCTATTGGGATGAAGTGGAAGAACAGAATTTGAGCGGGTTAACATAACATATATATCGACTCCATTGGACGCCAATGCTTTGTGGTTGCGCTTCTTTCCTCCATCTACTGAACCGAGTTGCTTAGTATACATATTTTTTTCGAATTCTTCGGCCAGGTTGAGAAATCGCAGAGAGTTCATGCTTGGATACATAACGTACATAGGATAAATCTTGTCCATCTTTCTGACTTCATAGTCGCAGGGATTTGGGCAACGCAATCAAATATGGATGCCTGTCGTGTTGCATAGTTTGCATCCTGAAATACATCATATGCACTATTCATCGTCACTTCTACAACGACAGAAATAAGGTCGTCAGATGTACAATTCTACATGGGCTTCTCACTGGCATCCCGTTCAGACCCAGGACCCACTATCATTGTCAGGGGATTATATATTATCTTCAAATATGCAACATGCCGCAAAAGCAGTATGTATGTTAAGATTACAGATTACAGGAACCTGCCAGATAGTACTGATACAGTAAGTACCCGTAACAGAACTGAAGAGGAGGGTGGCAATATCAGTGCCTGTGTGCGAGTCGATTTCCATTTGATTTCCTTCCTGAGGTATTGGTGGGATGTACTTGGATGAGCTGTGGTCTCCCAAGAGTCTAACGCTGACAGGAGCAGCCTGAGGATGGTGAGAAGATCAGAGACGATCACAAGTAATGAATCCTCAAGTTTGTGAGGTGTGGTGTGGGCGTACGAGACTAGGCACAGCGATAGTTATTTAATTAGATTTTAGACTTCTGCATTTCATCTTAAAGTATTCAAAACTATTGTGCACATGGTTTCTGGCTTGATGAGCAGACGCCAACTGGCAGTAAGTGTGGGAATCAGGTACCACGAGAACGAACTGCAGCTTACTACTGCTTATTACATGGACGTTTATTGGAAGCTAAAACCTTCTTTGAAGAGCTAAACTTAAAGATCTATGGGCCAGGGGCCAGTGAGGCCCCCACGATGGCCCGGCCTTGCTTGTTTTATGGAAATAACAGCGGCACTTTCGAATGCCTTCCAGTGTGGGAGATACTTGCAGATGTTGATGACGAGCTATGGATATGATGATAATATCCCTGGGTAGCATTCCATGGCACCGTCAACGACAAATTGACCACGGTAAGCGCACTTGTTTTATGTCTTTCCTTTCGAAAAAAATTCGAGCCATTCTGGCTTGAACCTAAGCCCACTTATAGCGACATACCCGTAGCTGCATACTCTATACACCTCTACGCACACAGTACGCACACACCCTTGTTGGAATCCAGAGGTGCCTCTCTCTATGCAGTCGAGAGCGCTTAATTACCCTTACTGGTTCCCCGCGTCATAGCGCTTTATTAAAGGGCCTGATCTATGTATAAGGTAGATTTTAAAATTATTAAAAGCGTCCCGTGGCAACGTCGAACCTGGTCTGGAAAAAACCTGAAACGAATAACTGATATGTAGAGTACACTTTTCGCTGCCATCAGAGTAAGTAGGTCTGAGTAGCTAAGAGCTGACTGGGCATGTCCATTGTAAACTCTTAAGACTCGGAGTTGTTCCAAGTTTTGAAACCATGGCCCGGGGCAGTTTTTACCGCGCAGGCAGGGGTGAAGAGGGGTGAAGTGGATGGAGACCTCGGGGTGTGACGTACATCACGGTTCAGTGCACTTACTTCAAGTTGTTCTCTTCCTCCCGCCTACCCTTGGTCTACCTTTTTCCCTTCTCCCTTTCACTCTTTTACTGACCCTCTTTTCTTCGCCCCGGTTTTTTATCCTCTGCCGTTTCATAGCGTTTCATTTGACGGCTTTGTTTGGTATTGTGAAACGTGTATAAGCTTAACCTCAGAAGTGTGCAAGACAACGACTCGTATTGAGATCGGTAAGTACCTGTGAAACGCGTATAAGCTTAACTAAGTACATAAGCGTAAGTATGAGTATCACAGAAATATAAATAAAGTAGACGTACCCTCAGAAGTGTGCAAGACAACGACTGAGGGATAAGGACAACATGACCTGTATATAAGTCAATACACGAAACTGCCAAGTCAGAGATAGGCACTCGGATAAACGAAATAGGTAATATAAATAATATAGAAATCAAGGAAAATAATACCCCCCTCCGGGAGGATAAACCATACCCCAGACGAAACACGTCCCACCTACAACGGAAGCCGAAAGAGGCGAAGGGCGGGACTCCTTACTCCGAAGATACTCCCTTCGACATGAGGTTAACTTCAGCCGCCTAGGATTATACGCAACCTGGGGAGAAAACGGCTTGAACTGGCTTGAAAGATGGGGAAAACCTGGGGAAAACGTGTCTGCGCCTTCCCGGTCCAAAGCCGAAGGAGGCCGCTTCTTGCCGTTCGGCACTTATGTCACCCGAATATTCTCGTCTTTTTGTTCTTTTCGCTCAAGACCATCATCTTAAATGTTCAACGTTCAATGGTTTTCACTGGTACTCAAGTCTTTTCATTTTCTCTGTGTTCTCGCTACCATCTTGTCCGTCCAAAAGTCCTTCCAAGTGAAGAAAACCGATCCGGGATACTGGTTAACTTAGCTTTAGTGATTCCTAGGCAACATTGTCTGGTGGTATGAGGTCAAGAGGCAGTGGAGGTGGAGGTGGAATTGATAATTCTATTGCAAGAGCACTTTCCGCAATATTCAATACTCGCAGCGCACAGTATCCACATCTCTGCATTCCTAGTATAGGCCCTGTGTCAACAACTTGAACAAACCTCCCGAGAAGGCAAAAAGGGAGGAGCGGCCGATGAACGGATGTATTCAAATTGATCAAAGATGGGCAAGGATATGGGAGATGATAGCGACGCAACCGAGTGTGTGTTTTCTGGGTCTGCTGGACAACATTCTCATGGTTTCGATCCGGGATCTCATCGACATCTTTATCTAACTTCATCGCTTTGCACTGCGTCTCTCTTCTACAACCCCTATCTCTACACCCAGTTACCGACCTCACTACAAATAAAACACAAGTCACGGACCTCCGATGTTGGTTCATATGGTATTGTCACTATGTACTATCGTGCTTCGAGTATATCTCTTTTTGGCGAACTTAGGGCTCTTGTAGTATTTTCAATGCGCCTTCCCAGGGAACGCCTCGTGAGGCCTTGAGGCTCTGGTCCAACTTTGGTCGATCTTTAGAGCAGTTGTCCCGATCTAGAAGAACTTATTGTCCAAGACTGGTGCGGTTTCGTCGTCACTTGCAAACTTGGCTATCAAGCAAACAAGGGCCTCCAAGGCTTTCCGACAGAAACAGAAACGGGGACCAGCGGGGGCCAGAGATCATGGATGATTCGGACCCCGCGAATACCAAGCCCTTCATCAACAGTGTCAACTCTTCCACTCCCAACTCTGAATCCCTCAGTGTGCACCTCCCCTGGCAGATTCAATCACAACTGCCAAATCCAAATCCAAAAAAAAAAACTTTCGGAAAACAAACGCAGTGCCCTTGAAAACACCCCAAATCTACATTCATACTCATCCAGTCATCCTTTGTGTATTTTATTTTTTGCATCGCCTCTGAACCTTACTTTCCTGCTTCCGTAGCCCTACAGCCTCCTGTGGCCTCCTACAGCTCCTACCCCACTTCGGATCAAATACTAATATCAGATATTTTGAGGCTATGACGCTCTCCACTTTCTTTTTGATAAATTAGTGGACTTCCCGAGAATCAGCCTATACAATATGCGGCATTGACACCCATGATTCAGGGCCTGAGTGCACCGCCTATTTGTGACTCTCACCATTCCTCTGATCATGGGCATGGATATCAAAAAACTCTTGAAAGAATTAGAAATTGTGCTTGCTCACGAAGAGGAGTACAAGGAATTGTTGGCACAGAGAGGAGACGATGCCGAGGATTTGCTTGATCTCCTCCAAACAGTATGTTTATCCTGTAAGTTTCGCTTTTCCGCGCTGCTAACGTAGTTTTATAGCTATCTGGATACCCAGATGTCAAACCGCCACTTCGTTCGGCCATTTGCAAAGCAATGCTCCGACTTTCAAAGCGTTCGAGTGTATTCCCAAAATGTTTGCTGATCCAAAATGTGAACACACTAGGGAAACATCCTGTAGTCGCTGGAGGTTTCGGGGATATATGGAAAGGGATGATTGGGGAGTCGACACAGACAGTTTGTCTTAAGATTGTCAGAGTCTACTTGAAATCAGATATTGAGAGCCTTGTACGAGTGCGTCTTCAGTTATATTGGCCAAAATACAGGATACTGAGGCTCATCATTGGAAGGAATTTGTATGCGAAGCGATAATCTGGAAGCAACTAGAACATCCAAATTTACTACCGTTCCTTGGACTTTATTTCTTGGATGACACAAGAATCTGCTTGATTTCTCCTTGGATGGACAATGGCAATCTCAATCAGTATTTGCAAGCTAAACCTCGAGATCAAGTAGACCATTACTTGCTTGTGCGTTCGATCCTGCTCAAAAATTGTGGCACCACTAAATCCTCCAAATAGGTTTGTGATGTTGCCAGTGGCCTCGCCTATTTGCATAGGATGAAGATTATTCACGCAGACCTAAAAGGAGTGCGAGGGATTTCATGTCCATTTCTATTTTTTCCATCTTAATTTTGGATTTTTAAGGTCAATGTTCTCATAACCGCTGCAGAAAGAGCATGCATTGCAGACTTTGGACTATCGCGCATTGTGGACAGTGCAGATCTTTGTAAAATAACATCAAGCACCACAACCAATGGGAAAGGAACTACGAGATGGATGGCGCCGGAGCTTTTGAAGCCATCGCCAGCCTCACCCTCATACGAGAGTGATGTATATGCTTTTGCTTGTGTATGCTATGAGGTGCCAATTCTTTATATTGAAAGCCCTAGTTCAGGATTAACTAAAAGAACACCAGATATATACAGGACTCCTTCCTTTCCATCTGGTAAGGAATGATGTCGCTGTTATGCAGGATATAATCCAAGGAAATCGCCCTTTGCGCCCAGACAATGCAACCATTGAGCTGAACGACACAATGTGGTCCCTTATAGAACGCTGCTGGGCGGCAGAACCGTCTATTCGACCAACTGCTGAGATGGTCCGGCGAGAACTTGGAGATGTGGCTGGATCAGAGCTTAGTAGTGCACCAGAGTCCATGGCAGCACCTGATTGTAACCCAAACATCACAACCAGTATATGGACCAACTTGGAGCACAAAGACATTCCACTCACGGCTTGGCAATTCTTATCTGAATGTATTGAGAAGATACACCAAAGGAACGCACAGGAGAAAGTCAAACAACTCATTGCCAAACACAAGGAAGAGGTAGCTGAGATGCAAGCCGAGATAAATGAGTTGAAGAACAGGAGGCAAGAGATACAGAGAAAACAAGAGAGCTGGGAGAATGAGATAGCCAAGCTAGTGAAGGATTTGGATGCAGAGAAGAAAGCTCGCCTAGAATTTGAAAAAGAGGTCGAAAGGGAGAGGGATGCAAACCAGCGTGAATGGGCCAAGCTATTATATAACTTGGACATTCAGCGCAACGAAGTGGATAGTCCCACCGTTAAGCACGAACTAGAGTTGGCTGTGCTACGAGCAGAAATGAATGCGTTAAAGAATGTCCCACTGTCAAGCAACGTCATAATGGAAAACACTAGAACTCACCATAACTCAAATCCTGACGATAGCGTTACCATATTGTAAGTGTCTCCTTGTTGTGAGATCCTACAGCTCTGACTACGTTATTCATAGTGTTATGGGAAGCTCCCACTCAGGAAAATCATCGGTGATGTCAAATCCCTCGTCCTGTTTTGCTTCCGCTGACCTTCCAATGGTGTGCTTATAGTTCATCAGATCGATTTCAGGTGATCGCCCAGTTGAGACCATACAATCAGGGACTATGGAGCGTGTTGACTTCACTGATTCCCGCAGCGGTCGCAATGTGACCATTGTTGACATGCCGGGCTTTGATAGCTCTTCGTACCCATATACGTTGAAAAAGATTACCGATTTCCTTCTGGAAGAGTGAGTTTATTCCCCCAATTCATCACTATCTTTGCACTAAGTGGATGGTCTTGAACATTGATCAAGGTATGATGCCCATCGGAAGCTGAATGGTCTAGTGTACTTCCAAAGGATCTCTGAGCCCAGGTTCAGCGGCCAAGATGAGATAAACCTCAGAATGTTCCAAAAACTCTGTGGTACCGATACATACAAGAACACTATAGTGCTTACCACATTTTTGGACAAAGTCAGCGAACACGAAGGTGAGGAACGGGAGAGACAAATGCACAACAACTTCTTCAAGGAACTGGTTGAAGGGGGCGCTCTTTTGATGCAACACACCCAGGATTACGCAGTCACTGCTCAGAGTGTGATTGATCAAATCTTCACATTCGAGTTCCCTGTGGATGTCCAGATTACGAAGGAGATACGCGAAGAAGGAAAGAAATTCGAGGATACGGCTGCTGGATCGATGCGTGAAGAAATGGATATCCTTGCTGCGAAACACAATGCAGATTTGGCTGCGGTACAAGCAGAAATAAATGAGTTGGGGAGTGGCAGTGAGCGGGTACAGGAGCTGGAGTGGGACAGAGCAAACATACGGAAGATAATTCAGGAGATTGAAACGGCCAAGATGTTATGGAGGCTGTTGGACAGTGACCTGAGTGCTCCGAGAGCGCATACCTGGCCGATGGATTACAACCAGGCAGAGGGGAGTATTGAGAAGAAAGATACTAAAGATAATTTCAAACAAATTCTCTCCCGAAAAATGGGTTTCAGGTTTGCTGTCCGCGCTGTTGAAGGTGCTAAACGGATAGTGTTACAATCAATCTTTATCTAGTCTCTTATCTATCTTTTATCTTTTGCCTTACAGTATTAAAAAAATGTATTATATGTATTATGAAGAAGTCTATAAAGATCAGGAGACTCGGAATAAAGAATAATGAGTGAATTTCCACCGCAACACACCTGGTAACGTCTGCGGGACCAAAAAGTTGATAAGGACTTGTTGTTACTTCCTCAACGGGACTGTGTGCGGTAATGATTGGCCTCCTGGAGTTCAAGAGAGATCGCCAAGGTTCACCAGGTTCAGTAACGTAGCTCAGTACCAAGTTGGAAGTGGACTGTGTGGGATAACTAGTTTGAAGGAGCTAGCTTTGACGCGTAGTTAAGGTCTGGGAAGCTGGGCGGCGAGCGTTGCCTGCTTACGTATCGTATCATTTCTTTTTCATGCGCTCATAAAGGTAACTTATCACCACAGAATCTTGCAGGAGAGCCCATCAAAAAAGCGAGGTTAACCTCAGAGAATTATAGACCAAAGCCGAACAAGGCCGCTTCTTGCCGTTCGGCACTTATGTAACCCGAGGATTCTCGTCTTTTCGCTCAAGACCATCATCCTCAACGTTCAACGGCGGTCACCGGTACTCTTTCTTTCATTCTTACTCTGGCATCATGCTATTCTCGCTACCATTCTGGTCGTCCAAAAGCCCCCAACTGAAGAAAACCTTTATGAAACGATCCGGGATACTGATTAACTTACCAGCCTCGAAGCTTTATAGTGATTCCTAGGCAACGTTGTCTGGTGGTAATGGTAAGAGGTAGAGAGGCAGCTGAGGTGGATGTGGACGTGGAGTTGCGGCCTATAGCTCTACTGCAAGAGCACATTCAGCAATATTCAATACTCGCAGTGCGCAGTGTCAATCTCTCTTCGCATTCTTTGTATATATATATATCGTGCTCTCTCAACGACGAACGAACCTTTCGAAAAGGCAACGAGGGAGGAGCGGCCCATACCGATCCAACGGATGCATTCAAAGATCCGTTCCAATTGGTCAAAGATGGGCAAGGAACGACCAAAAAATCTGAGAACGGGAAATGATTAATGATAGCTACACAAGCGAGTGAGTTGTCGTTTTCTGGGTCTGCCGAACAATGTTCTCATGAACTATACATGCACATCATGCATCATGTTCCGTTCATAGTTTCGATCCGGGATCTCATCGACATCTTCATCTTACTTCATCGCTTCGCCACCGCGTCTCTCTTCTACAATTCCTATCTCTGCGCGCAGCTACTGAAGTACTGACCGCTTCCCAAAACACAAGTCGCGGTTCCTCAGATGTCAATTTCAGGATGAAGTCACCCGACAACGAACCCAGCTGCGAATACATGACGCAGAAGAATTCATTTAAAGTGTCGATCTGCTCTTTCCCTCTCGCTCTTCGTGTGGTCAAAATTCCTCGCTACCTTTCACAGACGTTTTCTAGATCTATATATCAAGTCCTCAACCCAACCAATGTGGCAATTTGAACGGCTGCTACTTGTTCTATCGTATATACTGCCACACTGTGGCTGTCGTCTTACTTTATCAGGAAACTTTTCGTCTCTAACCAGATAGCGAAAAGTTTCCTAGGCTAGGCTGGTTTTACTGCTGAAAATAGGTCAACTCATCCTGCTATCCGAGATCGTTCCATTGAACTGGATGAGGGAAGGAGGCATTGGTATGTTCCGCTTGTTTATTATGCCGCGTAACAACTCTGACTTGCTGGCAACACATGTAGAGGCTTTATTGAAGCGAATCTTCGGGCCATAATGCAGGTGCATGAGCCCTGGAGTAATGGTACCAACTTCGTCTTTTCGTCTCTAGTTTCGTCTTCAGTTTCGTCTATTCGTCTCTATTCGCTCCGCTTGGTTTAATCCGACATTCGATTTATGGCTCATGTCGTACAACAACGTCGGCTCTGAACAAGAAGCGATTATACTTCGGATCCACAACGAGCGTAACTCGGCGGATGTCAGGTTCTTGCGCAATAACTACTTGGAGGCTGGTCTCCATACGTATCGTGTTAACGCCACCCTAAACTCCTCTGGATTCTGGACGCTTAATCTCCCTACGATCGTCGCACTGCTCTCGGCGGAGTCTTGCCTACTTCCTATGATCTTTGATACTGTCTCATCGATATCGTTATGTTCTCGTTATGTTTTATATCTACTGGTTCACTATACCTCACTATACCCGCTCCTCTACATTTTTCTGAACATTTGAACCTAGTACGACGCATGTGTTATCCAGGTGTTATCTTTTGTGCGCCTTCCATGTACGTGATACCGTATACGTGAGTCCTCTCATACTTGAATCGCAAATCCCATGTGACGTTCCCGCCATACAGCATCTCCACAGTGTGAGATTGAAATTTAAGATGAAATCAACCCACAACGACGGGACTCATCGCTCAGCAACGGCCCCTGATCCATTCATAGATGGGCCAAAGATCCAGAGTACGGGATATAACAGCTTCCGGCGTTCAGCGCTACTTGGACCAGCCATGTAATAAAACCCTCCTCTTCCGTTCACTCATTCATTTTCAGAGCTTGATGTATGTTAGATGTGTGTGTGCGTATGCATAGATGGGCACTAAAGTGATCGGCTGTAGTACATGTAATGATATGTAAGGCGCCTATGTGCAAGGCCATGTACACATCGTTTTTTGATTCTTCTCCCCCACGTCACCTGGCAGCTCATTCTATGTGTCCAACAGATATCGATCAGGCTTCGAAAGTGGAAGAAACCCAATGTTCAGCTGATAAATAATCCTCTGCTCCTGTTTGCTTTCCTACTATCACTATCACAGCGCGTGCGTCCCAGTTAAAAGTCAAGTCCTGGTGCCATGTCGCTTCAGCAAAATGCGCGAAAGAGCTTGGAGGGACGGTCTCTCCCGGATGAGCCTCGGATAAGCTCGGGAAAATCGTCCAGCGAGCTCGAGGAAATCAAAGACAAGGATTTGGAAACTGCTGCTCCGACGCCAGACCCAGCGCCAACAGATTTGACGACGTTCCCGGAAGGTGGTTTACAGGGATGGATGACTGTAGCTGGATGGTATGTTCTTCATTCTTCTTCGACGTTCAGCGCGTTCAGTACTCAAGTACTCACCTTCGTGCACTGGTAACAGCTTCCTAACTCTCTTCTGCACCTCCGGAACCATGCAGTCCTTCGGCGTATACGAAAACTACTACACCCTCAACTCCCTCAGCAACTTCTCCCCCGCTTCCATCTCCTGGATCGGCTCCCTCCAAGCCTTTCTCCTCTTCGGCGGCGGCATCTTCAGCGGGCAGCTTTTCGATAGAGGGTATTTCAGGTGGCTGATGTGGGGCGGAAGTGTGCTTTATGTCTTTTCGTGAGCTCCTGAGTTCGTGTATAATCTGTAACGCCTTTGTTGACTTTTGGATTTGGGACGTGACGCGTGTGTGATTGTTGGCCTTTAGATCGTTCATGCTCTCCCTGGCGAAGCCACAGCACTATTATCAGAATTTCCTTGCGCAGGGGGTTGGAATGGGTATTGGGATGGGCATGGTGTTCTTGCCGTCGCTGTCGATATGCTCGCATTATTTTCGGAGGAGACGTGCGTTTGCGATGGGGATAGTGCTGTCTGGTGAGTGATAACGCTTTCGTTAATATACATATGCTTTCATTTTGGTTTCGGTTCATGGTTTTACTTCGGTTTTACTTACTATATACACCTCTTCATTCTTCATTCGACAGGCGGATCCCTCGGTGCCGCCATCTCTCCAATCCTCCTCAACCACTTATTTCCCAAAATCGGGTTCGCATGGGCTGTGCGCGCGCAATCGTTCATGTTTCTCGGCCTTCTGGGTATATCGAACTTGATCATGAAACCGCGGTTGCCAGCGCGCGTTGGTCGAAAATCTGGGAATAGCTCGGCGGGTGCGATGGATATGGGGATAAAGGGAATGTTAAAGGATCTTCCGTATATGGTGTGTACCGTGGGGTACGTTGAAAAACTGCGTTTAATTGTGTCTTTCCCTTCGTTGATGATACCTTTTGTGCCCTTACTAGCTCATTCTTCGTATTCTGGGGATTATTCGTACCATGTACGCATTTTACTCCCGACTATTTCTCTCATCTCATCAAGTTTCGCCTCACCTCTTTTCTGTTTTCTGTTTTCGCTTGCTTTTTAGATTTCTACCTGCAGCTATTTTGTTCGAAACATGATCTACCGCCGAATATCGTGACTTACGGGGTGAGTGGACTTTGCGAACTGGCTTTTACTTTACCTTTAACTTTACTTATAACCGTTATTATTACCGTTATAGATCACCATCCTTAACATCACGGGCGTACTAGGACGAACACTACCGAATTACTTCGCTGATCATTTTGGTGCTTTTAACGGTGAGTCGTCCTTGACTCTATAGTTCACTCGGTTCGCTCAACCAAATCCACTCGTCCAAATCCACTCACCAAATCCTCACAATCCACTCCTCCGATCCATTCCTCCGACAAAAGTCACAATCATAACAAGTCTCGCCACCGGGTCCTTGGTATTCGTGCTCCTCGCATCAAAATCAGTCCCTGCAACGGTTGTATTCGCGATTCTCTATGGTTTCACTTCAGGAGGATGTTCGTCCCAGATATTCAACTCTAGTTGTGGAATATAACGCTGATTACAACTTGCTGTTTTTTGTTTTTTTTTTTTTTGGTTGGGGATACAGTCGCTTCGCTGATTGGGCCTGTGGCGGCGACGTTTGCGAAGAATATTAATGAAGTTGGGTGAGTTCGAGTCTTCGAGTTCGATTCTTTCTTTCATTCTTGCCTTCCTTCCTTTCTTTCGTTCTCGCATTCTTTCCTTCCTTCCTTCCTTCCTTCCTTCCTTCCTTCCTTCCTTCCTTCCTTGACGATTCAAAAAATACTAACCGCCTCACCTTCACCTTCTTTTTTCTTTCATCTCGTCCTATCTCGTCCTATCTCGTCCTATCTCTATCTTCACACGCACCCTTCCACGCACCCTTCCACGCACCCTTCCACGCACCCTTCCACGCACCCTTCCACGCACCCTTCCACGCACCCTTCCACGCACCCTTCCACGCACCCTTCCACGCACTCAGCACCCGCATGGGTTTCCTCTCCTTCTTCGTCAGCTTTGCTCTCCTCACAGGAAGCCCAATCTCCGGCGCCCTCCTGCACTCGCCCGAGTACTTCTGGGTTCGCCGGTGGTGTTCAGCGCGGTGGTGCAGCTGTTTGGGGCGTTTCTGATTATTGTGTCAAGGTGGATGCAGGTGAGGAGGAAGGGAGCGAGTTGGAAGATATGAGTATATGAGATATGAGATAAGAGATATGAGTTGTGTGTTGTGTGTTTGCTTGTGTTGCGTGTTGCGTATTGCTTGCGTTATGGTTAGTTTGCGCATCGAACTTGTGAGAACGATGGAGAACGAACGAGGTGGATCACACCGGACTATACCACTGATGCTTTACGAGTCGGTATATGATAATGATGTACTTGTGTATGTATGCTACATCCCGAATGGCGGGTCATGTACAAAAAGAGAGTATTACTGCAAGGTGAAGCTTTAGATTAGATATCTGTCGTATGCCTAAGTATTTCTATAAGTATAAAATTCGAGCTTGTTGAATCCAACTATACCGAGCGTACTAGGAGAAAAAGGTATAACCCTAACATTAGAGAGCTGACCAGAAAATCGTTATTCTAATTCTATTCTTCGTCGCCTATAATACTTAAGGATTTTCAGAAAAAAGTTGGGTTCCTGCCTTCCTATTGTGGAAGGTCAAACCGGCCAAAGCTGGGTTTATCATCCCTGAAACTCCCTGAAAATCCCGACAGCCGTGGATCTTACTTATTCCTTCTGGTTAGCTTCTACTCAACTGCTTCTACTACTAAGCATGATATCGAAGCTATATGAAACCTAGCAAGTTGTCATTTCCAGTGCAGCTTATCTATGATTAAACTTGAGACAGCGCGCATGGTGTGCATCATTGCCTATCATTGCACTTATAATCGCAAGCCTGAAGATCTTGGCAGGGATATACTTACAGCTTTACAAAACGTGGGTTTTTTTGGACACTCAGGCTGAGAGTAGGCTGAGTCGTTCTCGTTACTTGTCAAGATTGACTGGCTGAGAAGTCTAAGAGGAAAAGTTTCAAAGCTGTATTATTTTCCTCACGTAAAGACAGGCGTTCAAGGAATCTGCAAGAGTTCTGCGCTTTCCGCTTGACATACTAAGTATTCATTAAGTTGCGGCATTGTAACATTGTACCTTGTTGACCTAGCCCCAGTACGAGATCGACGTTCTGAATGTTGGACATAAACAATTCTCGTTTGTTTCGCGCAAAGCGTACTGTCTTAGTACGGAACTAATGAAAACAATTCCGAGGTTACTTGTTAGCCGAAACACTGAACCGGGAGCTCTTTCGTGGTAAGTTGATAGTCTTGAGTTGAACAGAAATACCTGGGTATGTTAATATTATCTTCAGTTATCCAAGCTGACTCCGCGCACTCCGAATCGCGCAAGCCTCGCGTATCGCGAGTCGTAGCTTCCATCTGGCGACCGCCTTCGAACAGCCGGTGATCGCGTCCTTCGAATCCCAAGGCAATGGTCCAAATGCTTTACAAATGTAAACGTTCCGTATCCAGACCTATCCAGGCTGGTCTCAGCTTCCGTACTTGTCGTAATTACCCATCCTGTCACTTCCGTCTCCATGCCCTCTACTTATTGTTGCTCTATCCTCCTACTCACCCTTAGCAGGAGCGGGAAGACAACGTGAAAGCTCTATACTTGATGTTTCGTTCTTTCCGCGACAATGAAAATTGACCCCAGATTACCCCATCTGGATGCAGCTGCATACCCGGCAGCTATATCTGCTATATCCTTTCCCAACGCGTCGCACTATGTATGTCGCACCGGTACTTTTGACCTTGGCGAAACATAGCAGGAACCCGGGAATAGCAGGTTTGTCTATAGATTTATCGTATGGATTTTTCTTCGCAACCCCTGGGGTGTTGTCCTTGTGGACGTGTGGAGTATCAGATATCGTCGGCCACGGATCACTGGTCAAAGCCAGCTTGACATTTTATTTTGCTGAAGGCGAATGCAATGTTAGGTGAGTACGCGTGGTCAAATGGTCAAGTTTAACATGTTAAACATATGTATCGATTCATGTTAAACAGGTTCAAGCTCACTTTTCTAGTTGGCATGGAGGCTTGTCTCTTATTGAAACCTCTCATGGTAGCGGCGTACAATTACTGGCATCTAAGCTCACGATATCCTGAAAGGACTCTTCTGGCTCATTGTGGTGTTCCCATGAGTGAACGATTTTCTTCACTCTCGAGAAGTCCGGTATACGAGACTGACTGTGGTGAGCTAGCCATGTTCAAACTTGAGTGTGATAGTACGACAGTTGGGTTGTCGTTGACACGCGCAATGGTACAATAGACTCCATACTCCGATGATTCATTTGTGTCGAAAGGGTTACTTAGATCATAGATGGTTTTGGATCTAGGTTTTGAGAGCATGGTACAACGCAAGTGCAACCCCCAGACCGAGATTTCTGCGCTGAGCAACAAGTGATCCTTGAGCACTCTCACGTGGATTCGGTGTAGAGAGCACTTGACGAGGACGGGAGAAGAGATAATGCATTTGGAGATATAAACTCCCGTCGGCTCTCGGAGACTATTAGAGTGGTGAGAAAGTTTCCATAATTAGCGTATCTCTTAAATCTGTTGTAGGTTGAGGGACATCAACTTCCGGTCTTCAGTTACCGTCGTTGGCCATCGTGGGTAGCAAACAAGGTGAGAATCCGCTTGAAACAACGGGAAATATAACTAAATCTAGTCAAATAGTACAAAGTGTAGTGTAATGTTTCGTAAATTGCCTTTGGCATCGGAGGGTTGCAGCCTCGTTATGACTATGGAGAAGAGGAGAGTACAGAGGGCATTGGAGTGACACTGACCAGCTAAGACTGTGGTTAACTTGCTCAGACGATGGGGCGCGTTAGGTCTTTACACCGCGTGGACTACTAGGAATACTGTCCGTTAACACCGATCGACGCATACAAATAATAGTGGAACTACCTAATATCCTCTGAACTGAGCGACTTCTGGAGTTTTATCCCCACCTTCATATGGGCCGTCGTCGTAGTGCACTTTGGGGACTTTCCCCGCTTCAATATCGGTATAGATGGTGGTCGTTATATCCACTGCTATAGGGCCAGTAACTCCAGCGCGACTGTTAAGCTCAATTCCTTGAGTACCGCCGCCAGTGGTTCGTTCCGACGGCATAGAGCTCCCTTTTACGGAAAGTCGATACAAGAGTCCGACAATGACGTTCAGGCTGGCAACTATCATGCTTATGGTCACCTGTACAAACGTGGTTCGAAAGAAATCGGATGAGAACTTGTCAGACCCACCTCGAAAATACCAGTAAAGATTTCATTCAATCCGAGATTGGCAAAAATCCAGTACGCATGGACAAGGGATACCTGTTATAACGTCAAGACAAATTGGCCAAAATAACTACCAAGGTCGACTGACCACCGTCGTCAAAAAGCACGTAGAGAAAACTATGTTCAAACGCAGCCGGTGAGAAGCTGGCATCATCGAGTTCCAGAAAAGTCGTAAAGGCGCAATGAGTAGACAAAGGTCAGCTATGATATCGGCTGAACAGCCGTGAGCCAGATTTATGAGAAGTCCTATGGTCTACTCACTTATTAACTGAGAGATCGCGACGGATTTTCCTAGGTGGCATTGCGTTGGTACCGCTTGCTTCCATCCAGGTTCTCTCTCGCAAATTACTATTTCTTGCATCGCAAGAAAGGTCCACATCACACCAAATGCTGCGGCCACCCAGTAGAGTATTCTTCGCATATCATTGGGGGATATGCGGATGATTGTAAATAAGATAGAGAGACGGGCGGTCCAGACAATCATGTAGAATCCTTCCGAAGTTCTGGCGCAATCTCCAGTGAGTTATACGAAGGGGGATTATGAGAGACTTACATGTAGTATCCCGATGTCCGTGTAAGTTGAGTCATGGAAGCTGTAGACAGAGAATGAGTTTTTCACGAAGAGAAATTCAGCATCATGCCTACGCTTTGGGTTGAGGATAACGATGACTCCAGTCATCAGTAATGCAGCGCCAATGATGCTGAATGCTGCCCAGAAGTCATCCCATCCAAGCTTTCTAGTCCGAATTCGAATTCCAAGGCGGGCAAAAGTTACAGCGATCGCTATTGTCAGGCCAGCAATATCGATATCTATATTTGAGCTCATCAAGAGAACTGTCATCGCGCGTGACGGACCAGTAACTCACTTTGAACATCTTGCGCTGTAATAGTAGCCACCATCGTTGAGAAACCGAACTTCCAGAGTGTGTATTGATATTCTACAAGGAGGGAATGGTAGATACCAGACTGCGGAGAGGCGATTTATGTACATCCTAAGTGCGGATATATGTATACGGTCAAAAATTGTTTGCCGCCATTCACTTCATCCGGTCTCAGATTTATCGATATCTATTATCAAAACAATTGCTATGCAATATTTCACAGAGACTGCCGTTTAGCGACGTGTTGTAACTTGTTGTCCATCAACTGCTTATTCTTTATCTACTCTGGGATTGTGCTGAAGTGGATCTCCATCAATTGTACCCTGATACTAATGCTGATGGAGGTAGCTACTAAACTTAGACCTGCATAGATTGAAATCACGGTTCGACGTCGTAGATATGATTTTATTATTATTATATGCTCTCGAATTTCATATCAAGCAGAGTACTTCTTCACAAATTCAAGGATCAATTTGTTTGTAACATCTGGTGCTTCGAAAAACGGAGCATGGCCGACGTCTTTGAGGAGGTGGAACTCGGAGATAGCTAGGTGTTCTTTCATCCATTTCTCGAGTTTTGGAGGAATGAGGTGCTGATCGACCTCCCCTTGGATCGCCATGTAAGGAAGGGAACTTGTAGCGGCAGCCATAACGGCTGTGTCGTCTTGACCCCGCCCAAGCATGGACTGGCGAACAATTGGTGCCTGCAAATCCACATAATAAGTCCCCGAATAATCTAAAATTAGTTATGTCCCTCGTACCCTTGGAGCGGCACCGCCCAACCATTTCGTATACACATCATACGGAAGCTTGTAGCTAGGGGCCACACAGGAAAGAACAAAGTCGGGGAGAGTGTTGGCGAATAATGCAATGTCTTCGGTCATGAGTCCTGGAATAATGCTGAGGATCACAGGGTGAACAACTTCAGAGTGCATATTGCGATGAGGAAAGGATCCCATCATTATATGGCCAGCCAGCGAGTCGGCTCCGTATTTTCCTATGACATCCGGGGGAACGATTCCTGTGGCAAGAGAGCTGTAAGATAAAACCTGGTGGATAGCCATGTATCGAGCACCTACCTCCCAGCGACCTGAGTGATATTTGTCAACAGAAAGCAAGCACCAGCGTAAGTGATACACACCAGGTAGCTGCGAACGGCTTCGTAACTTTATACGCATCTATGACTGCTTTGAAATCTTCCGCTTGGCGTTCGGACGAGTATGCGTCTCCTCTGAGTGGACCTTCACTTCGTCCGCACCCGCGAACATCATAACGGATCTGCAAACAGTGTTAACCTCAAGCATGTGGCGAGCATCAAAGTAAAACTTTCTATGTATAAGTTTTCCAGCATTGTGGCGTTGGTATATTGCTTTTCGAAAGCATCAGCAGTGCAGGCAAATCCATGTATAAACACGACAGCCGGCTTGGAAGGATTTCCTGCGGCAGCGGCCCAGATCTTGGTGCCATCGGCAGATGTTACGAATTGACCAGGAGAAATATCGATAGACATGGTGGAGAAGACAGAAACGATGTTGAAGAGATTAGAGACGATTAGATACTTCTATATATTGGCCAATATTGGCAACTGGTGCACATGATAATGCGTCGTAGCCACGTACGTTGCATAGCCTTACGAATCAAATAAATTGAATCGGAGTCCGCGGCCGTGTATACATAGCGGTGGTGGAAGATAAAGCTGAGGAGATGAGATAACTGACAGAACCCTCAGTAGTATAGTTAGCAGAAGTCAGCTGGTAGTCAGTAGTCCTACAGGAAGCAGTGGCAGTACCGCGGCAACTTGAATGGCGCATATCAGGAAAGATCAGGAAGCATCATGATGTAGACGCGGAACATCCAAGGAACATCCGCAAGCGTAAAAGCTAGTTTTTTGTTCGACCCTTTTATCGAGTTCACATCCTAAAAAAACCATCACAGTTCGCAGGCTACTCATTAGGCTTATTATGAGATGTTTGGGGATCAAACATGTGGGCCTTTTGTTGTAGTCCTTGTGGAGTACTTCTTCAAAATTTACCGATGGGCGATGATTGTAACGATGTACTTACGGGTTGTTGTGCTTGTGAATATTCTATTCCTGGTAGGTAAGTATACAAGATTTCAATCAGACCCCCATCGGAAAAATCAAAACAAAAGCGGGTGAAGAGTGCAGTACTAACTATAAGCTATTTAACGTAAGAATCTGAGCCCAGATACTTTCGACCATTTCCCTAATTCAAAGTCACTCGTTAACCATGCCCTGGCCAGCCAGCCGAAGATTTCTTAGTGCTCAAGCACAACTTGCGCTCCGGAAAGTGCAAGGGACTCGCGCTACAGTCGAGACACCACAAAACACTCACGCTCCTTACCCATTACCAGTGAGTTTTAATTGATGTCGACCCTGAGAGGGTAGTAACGAATCTTTCTTTGGCATTAGACATCCTCTCGTGGAGTTGAAAGGTCGATGGCCGCTATTGAACTCGGGTGAAGCTGACTTGCCACTACATCCAGGCGTCGACTTGACGATATGCACCATGGAATTGCAAGATATCTGAAAAAACTGACGCATGCACCTCTCAATAACCCTTCCCGAATTTTGGAACTGGGGTATGTGCGAATACTTACATCTTATCTATGATCTCCACCATGACAACCACTGTTTGTCAATGTGACCAGGTCTGGAACAGGAGCATGGTAAGTACTGTAAAATTTGAGCGCTAAATGAGTATACACCCAACACTTTGGGACCGTAACCTGATATCTACCTTTCAGGTCCGTGGAGACCGCGACAACATATCCCGAAGCTGAAGTCGTCGCGGCAGATATGTCACCATTGCCTGAAACGTAAGGAACTTCTCGTATCTTGGTGGTGGTATCAATTTGACCGTAACGTATGCTTTCACTTAGCCTTACTCTCCCATCAAATGTGAAGTACAAGCAAATGAACTTCCTTGACCCATTTCCATTTCATCCAGGAACATTTGACGTTGTGCATATGCGATTTGTGATGATACATGTATGTTGGGTTCTTGCTATCAACAGTGAGAATCAGCCCCAATAAGGTATTCATTACAGCTACCCAAGCCAGACAGCTACATCCGTCGTCTAGCATCTTTGCTCCGCCCAGGAGGTTGGCTTCTTCTAGAAGATGTCAACCATACTCTCTTGGATGCACACAAACCCATAGGACCCGGTGTGCAGGCTTTGTATCGCGGCTACCGTCAACACATGCGCAAACAAGATGTTGACCCCGGTGTTGGGGCAAGGCTGAAAAAGATGCTAGAGACCTCGAGAGAATTTAGTGAAGTGAACGAGATCGTCGTTCCTTGCTATATGAACCCGAAGAGCACCAAAGGCAAGCATTAATCCCATGACTCGTGACGGTAACTCGACCACTAATAAGATTGGACTACTGGATTTGTTTGCAGATCCAGCGCTCCAAGAGCTCGGGGATATTCTGAAATTCTCCATAGATGGGGTCTATGTTGGGATTATGGATAAAGTAGGTCCCGCTGGAGGTATCACCCCCGAAATCTTGCGAGGATGGAGAAGAGAAGTTAATGATCCTGAGAGGGACCTTCGTATTGATATGCACCTCACTTGGTCCAGGAAGCTCTGAAGGTAGCATTCGTTACATGCAGAAAAGCTGCTGTTGTAATAGATTTTTTCCCGTTAAACTTTGTGTATACTTATATCATCGGAAAGTCATAGTGAGAAAGGGTGGATGGTACCTATCAAGGAGAACGCAGATGGAAATCTGGCAGCTAGTAGTGCTGGTTCCTCCGCAGTCTATGGAGGGTAAGGAAGGAAAACTTCAAGAAGAAGACTGCCGTGAAGTATCTAATATCGTTCCTTCGCCATCACCCTTTACTTTCGTTGTTTGCTCTTACAGCCGTACTCTCCTTTGTAGACGAAACATTTTGGACGATAGGATGTTTCGTCGAATACCCTCTGGTACTAGGACAGCGGGGGCTGCGGGCGGTTACTCCAAGTGTTTTGGAAGTTTCAGTACTTGGAGTTAGATCTAATGTCTATTCCCTGGCGAGATGCCTGGGACTGTGTCTTCTGTTCTTGACAGCAGTAGCCACTGGCCAGCGCCAGGGGTACCTGGGTATGTTCGTGCAAACTCAAGAAGATGAAGAGGGGAAGGCATGTATGACTTTCGTGTTGTGTACCTTTTGGACGGCCATGCAATTTCTTTGGCCATCGTGAATCGAGCCAAGTCAAAGGACGAGATGAAAATGGTTATCGTGGGAAAATCTTTTTAAGCCAAGTGTTCTCACGGGTGGCCGGTATCCCGCATCCCAACCGCATCCACCCACTGAAGGTCATCGAAAAACGTCGAAACCGTGTTCAAAATGTGCGCAAGGCCTACGCCACCTCTCAGGTCCTTCCTATACACGAAACTGCTAGGAAACGCAAGTACTATGATAGAATATAGAAAAGGGCTTGATGTCGCCTAGTCTTCTAAAACTTCTTCCGACTTCCAACATTCTGAACTCAGAAGTGGCCTAGTGTTCGAACAAAACCATCCAATTCCACTAATTCCACAAACAAAGTAAGGTTTCGCGCTTGGACCCACAAGACAACCAGGCTGTGGCAGCATGGCCTGTGGGAGAAAGGTTATATATTGGCTCAAGGTCCCCTGCCGTCTCTCCTCTTTCAATGGAACCGACTTCCTCAGCTTATCGAATGTCCTCTCCTCACCAGCCAGTCAATGTGGATTTTGTCACAGATCTCGTGCGTAGGCAGGGTGAAGAACTGGTAAGGGTTCGTAAGGAGCTTGATGAATCTCAGGTACTGTCAATTTTCGTTTATTGCGGTGTCGTTGGTGTAACTCTTTCGATATCAGAAAATCCATGTCATATCAATCAATGTGCTTCGTTCGATGGAAAAACAGTTTGACGATCTTCACGAAACCTCGATCAAGTGGCACCTACGATTAGCTGGTATAGCAGAGGAACTAGCGGCTCTTAAGACTGAGAATGAAGGTTTCATGGCTGACCTGGATGTTGCTAGGACGAATCTACATTCAGACCTGAGATTGGTGGCTTTGAGTTTGGTACATCCATCCGAGACGATGGCAGACTCAGAGTCTGATGCGGATACACATGCTCCCGCCGAACACGTTTCGAACGAGACGTCGAGTGTATATGTATCTGATCTTTCTATCGTGAGTTGATAGTACCTGTTCTTGAAGTTTGGTCATGATTCTTCAGAGTTCGATTGATAGTCCCAGTGTCGAGGAAGAGGATTACGAAGCAGTCGCTCATCCTTCCCCAGTGCGCAGTAACGGTATCGCTTCAAGTTTCCTCGGACTTATGTTTTGATAGTCTACCGAAAGTTCAGCCGAAGAAATTCAAGTTCATAGGAGATCCATCGCGGCTATAACTGATATCGTACCTAACGCAGAAGGAGAACCTGCCCGGTTTGTCGAACTACCGACTACGGGCGCCACTCATCCCAACAGCGTTTCTTATTCAGAGGACAGCAAGGAGGCACGTGTAAGCCCT
Source organism: Rhodocollybia butyracea (assembly GCA_015501585.1). NCBI lineage: Eukaryota > Fungi > Basidiomycota > Agaricomycetes > Agaricales > Omphalotaceae > Rhodocollybia > Rhodocollybia butyracea. The sequence continues at coordinate 14,026 of JADNRY010000144.1, read as the reverse complement.
GTACTGGTCTTTTTCCACCTGGGATCAGTGTCATGAACAACTGTTTACTTTGCCAGAACCCTGATACCGCTGGGCCCGCTGAATTTGCTTCAAACGCCCCACTTGAGATAGCCTCACCTGCCGAACAAGTCACTCCGAATGTGGTAACACCTTCATCCGTACGTTGCTTTGGGTCTCTATTTAGAGTCCTCTCTCTGACGATGCTCATAGGGGTCCAATGAAGACTACCAGCCACTCATTCTAGCGTCTCTGAACCCTGTGTGTTCGAAACTCCCCAAATCAGCAGCAGCAAAGGCTGTAACGGAACTATGTCAAAGAGTAAGAATGCAATATCACTTGGACGTCACTAAGATACCTATCTTAATAGGTCATCGGAGACCCGGGACAAGTGAAATCGCTTATTCAGAAGCATCCTGAAGCAATATTTCCACATCCTAATGCTAGACACCAGATGGTCATTACAGTGTCAAAGAATGAAGCCGATCTGTGCCCTACTCTAACCAAGTTTGGTAACCAATGGAGTGGTCATCTCCTTGTTCAAAGCATTACTACAGCGGCGAGATATCTTTTTTATCTGGGGCAGTATCAAACTGGGGTCACTCGTAGGATTACCGTAGACGAGTATCACTTACTTCCGGAGGAGGTAGGTACTTTTATTTTGTCGACCAGCTCGAGCTTTGATTGCGCTGTAGACAAAGCAGTACGCGTTGCATTGCGCAAGATCCGTTTGTCACCAGGATATTCGCACTCAAGCGCAATTGGTGCAGAGTTTGACAACAGCTGATGGGATTTATGTTGCCAAAACTGAGTTGCGATTCATTGAGTATAGTCCATCTATGGAGGCAAGTCTGAGCGAAGAAGCTAGGCGGAGGGGATATGCCTGATGCTTCGCTGTTCATCTTTCCTATATTGGGTCGGCTCGCAGGCTACCTAGGTTCCCATAACGTATTGAACAGTTGCGTGCATGTATACACGTTGCTAACATGCGAACGTCAACATGGTGTCATTTCCTCCGCTTTTCGATCTCTGATACAGACGTGTCAATAGAATACAGCCTTACAGGACAATGTTTCTTACCACGTTTGGGTTACAGCCGTTACGTCTCAGCTCTCGCCAGGATACCGGAGTTTCGAGCAACGTTAAGAAGCTGCCAATCATGAGCTTCAGCATTTGAGTTAGACGAAGGAAGGGAATGAGGATTGGCCCTAGTGGACAATCACATAGGACGAGAGGTTGGGCAGAACATAGATGCGGCTGACAATGGCGGCATCGATAGTGCTCTTGTTGTTTTATAGCCCTGTCCACGTCTCCGTTTAATCAGAGGCTTGGATAGGCTCGGATGGGTTCTTGATGATGTTGCCGCAGCTATGTTCCGCGCCTAAACTCAGCATCTGTTAGACAGCATCTCAGTGAAGGACATTATTTCATTTCTTCATCTTTCAAGTTCACATAATCTGAGACGGATACTCAGGTCGACAGACGGCACAGCAGTGTGAGCAGAGAAGGGAATCTCCAGAACGATGGGCTGAATCATTGATTCCAATCCTTTTCAATGATCAAACGGTGATTGAAAAGCGATGGAATCAACTTCTACTATCACCGACGCTCAGTAAATCAATCTATAGTCGTGTGGTGGAGCAAAGTAGTAAATACCGCCGGTAATGGCAAGTAATATTTGTGGTCAGCCTGAGGTTCTTTCTACCTGCTATAGTATCACACCGGTGGCCTTCAAGATCTACCCTGAACGACTCACCACCTGAGCACCCTATATCACTATCAAAACCGTACTTGCACAGACTTAGCCTTGTCAATCTCCGTTCACTTTACTTACTCTTACTTGATCATCGCAATGTCAACACAGTCTTTATGTCAGAGTAGATGTAGTAATTAACTTCAAACCAACCTATTATATTTCTAGTGCGCTTTGACATTTACCCGCGAATTACACCTTAACCAGCTGGATGGTACCAAGCACTTATCCGGGAGCCAAAAGCACCGCAAGTTGCAATCTGATAGTAGATACTATTGAATAATTACGATCATATATACTCCTAGGGGTTGATGCATTGTGTGTTGGTTTTAATGAACATCGTGCTCGGAGCCTGCCAGGTTTTACGCTGGCTTAGCACTATATGCGCAAATGAATGGGCGGACCAAAGGCCCGTTGCCAAATTTGTTACTTATGTTTCTGCCAGTGACCATGCTCGGACCCCCTGTTAGTATTACGCGTTATGGGTTGTAAAATTCCTCGAGTCCTGTTAGGCGTACGTGTTACGGGAGCATCTGATCGTAATTATTTATACAGAACTGGCGTCCTGGCCCCTGGGCTATTTCCGATATCCAGTTGTCCAGCTGACCCTCATGCTATTCTTATTCGGTTGAAGGCATATTTAAGAGCTCGAGTGCAAGGAACTTGCATACAACTACTATGAACATACATCTGGAGGGTGTCGTAGGTGGTGAACCATTCAATTTGATCATTTTGCAGTTGATAGCCATAATGCTTGTGTATGGTGTGTCGCAAATCCAAGATTACTGGAGTTTAAATAGCTAATCACCACTGTTTTTTAAGGAATGTTTGTGCTAGGAACATGCATTGCAATTTGGCCAATGATGTATGCAGACTCGGATCAAGCGTAGAGTGATACACATTTAATTTTTTTTTGTTTTTTTTTTTCCCGAAGTTTATCTCCAGAAAAACCTAAAATCTGGCTACTTGTAGGCTTGATCTCGGTCTTCATATCCTTCACATGGAATATCGCAAATACTGCGTTGATTGGTAGACTATCAGGCATTAACTTGGAATGCAAAATCACCTCGTGCTCTAATGTAGATGATGTTGGATTCTGGGTAGGGCCATTACAGGGAATGTTTGAAGGCATTCCTGTAACAATTCTAGTGAGAAGTCAAAAACTATGTCAAGACAGAACAATCCCACTCAACCCAAATTTTTAGCTTCTTGTCAGTGATATCATTGTAGTTTGGAGAGTCTGGATTTTACTCTCGCCCAATCGCTTTTGGCGCATTATCCTTGCGTTACTAACAGTCATCAATATAAGTCAGTATACACATTCCATTTGAAAGTTCAGAGTCTGAAATTTCCTAGTCCTCAACATTCTTGATTGCGCTGCTGATGCATTCTTCTATCTTTTTATGGAAAGTGCTCAAGCAGAGGCCTCCTTCAATCCCAGCAGTCTGTCAGGCATCCCCGCGCTAATCCTTAATTATTCTGGTATCTTGGATTTGGTCTCAATCTCAACTTCATTGCTAGTCAATGCAGTTGCGACAATTTTGATTGGATGGAAAGCATGGTACTAAGTCTAGTTCTATCTTCCATTTTGCACTTTCTAATTCTAACCTTGTTTACTAGGATTCACTATAGATCAATGACAGTGGCTGCAATCTACAAAAGATCTTATGCCCTTAAGGTTCTACTGCTTTTTGTTGAGTCTGGGGCTATTTTCTGTGCAGTTCAGCTTGTATGCATTGTGCTCTTTCCAACAATTCAGGGTAGATCTTGGAGGGGGTTTGATCGAAGTATAGACATGAAATTTCCGCTTTCCGGCCCTGATGTGAATGCACAGCCTGAAAAAAACTACCCAAGCGTTGTACTGATTTTTGCAACTGTAAGCTCAGTTCCATCGAACTCCATATTAACTTTGGTCTTCTGATCTTACTGATACTTGAATCTACTAGGCATTTTATCCAATCACTGTTGCCATTTTGATTCATAGGGCACCGTCACCTGAAATGAGTGTAGAGACTTTACAATGCACTCAGACAGATAATTATGAACTAAAATAATGAAGTTGTGGAAATCAAGTATCAGAACTTGAGTCACTACCTATCGCCTTCTTGACTGTCGGGGTTTGGGCCGTGTGAAGGGAACCAGCTTAACCACTCGGACTCTCGGGTAAAAAATTCTGCTCGGCAGAAATGCAATCCGATTCTTGACATCTCGGCGGAACTTTCACATATATAGAATTTGTTACTGAAATTTGTGTATTCAATAGAATAGATAACTTGTGTGAAATCTCCCATTTTGGTATATCATTTTACAAAACTGAAAGATTAACTGAATTTAGACAAATATATGCTATCAAATAAGTTACAGAATGTTCCTAAATCCAGGTAGTTGAAAAGACAATTAAATTTTCTCATATCTTGAGTTGCAAAAAGTTGGAGTTCAGTTGGTTTTTCCCATGTGCGTAATTATTTAATTACAATTGTCTTTTCCCTCAAGCCGAAAAGGCCGCTGAAAACCACCCACCAAAACTAAATTGATTATTTCAGTGGCCTTTTCGGCTTGAGGGAAAAGACAATTGTAATTGAATAATTATGCACATGGGAAAAACCAACTGAACTCCAACTTTTTGCAACTCAAGATATGAGAAAATTTAATTGTCTTTTCAACTACCTGGATTTAGGAACATTCTGTAACTTATTTGATAGCATATATTTGTCTAAATTCAGTTAATCTTTCAGTTTTGTAAAATGATATACCAAAATGGGAGATTTCACACAAGTTATCTATTCTATTGAATACACAAATTTCAGTAACAAATTCTATATATGTAAAAGTTCCGCCGAGATGTCAAGAATCGGATTGCATTTCTGCCGAGCAGAATTTTTTACCCTTCTGGTGTGTCTGAGTGGTGTAGGAGAACTAGTGGTGTGCCGGCCCGGCTTTGGCTTGTGAGCCCCGGCTTTGGCCTACAGAAATTGAGGCCTGGCCTGGCTTTGGCCCAAGCCGGAGCTTTTGAAGTGGCTGTGTTGAATTTTAGGAAAGACTTGGGTGGCAAAATTGTGATTATCGGTGAGGTCCCGTGGTGAACACAGAGTGAAAATCAGAGCATATCTTGGGTCTTCATCTACAGTGACTCGACAGTGAGTACGAGTTTCACCTGCGCTTAAGGCTTAGTCCAGTAACTTTTCCGCACTGGATTTTTCACCCTGGAAAATTCTCTATTACTGAAATTGGTCAATTACGTAGCTGTCAGATTTAATCATTTTGTCACGCTCAGTGCTCATTGGCGCTTCCGGGCACTCCATGTCACCCAGATTTCAGTGGCTTCACTGATAACGCCCAATACTGAAGCAACAGAAGCTCATAGTTGTTGTAGTAGCCACGGTTATATGCTATATTAGCCTTGGAGTGGGCTTGAACTTCACAGCGACACCTTTAGCAATGGATTTTACCACATTTCCCCCATCTCCCAGTTCTGCAAGATGATCCCAAACAAATCCCAAACATAATTGACAAAGTTGGCTTCACCAGCCTCAGTGATGCATTGATCATTAAAGGTGTAAATGAGTGTGGTATATAGGCAAGGTTGTGTATCAAATTGGAAGCACCACGGCAAGTGTCAATGGTACTCGAGATAAAAGAAAACAAGGAGACGAAAAGCGCGCGCGCAATCGGTTTGATGGTCACATTTAGTCACATCAATCACTACGTTACGATCTCGTCAGATCACATCATGTGCTAGCATTTAGAAAATCCAGGGTGAAAAATCCAGTGCGGAAAAGTTACTGGACTAAGCCTAAAGTTTTCTCCCTAAAGATATCTTGGTTAAGTTGTTCGTACAGCGGTACTTGCGATTCTTGATGAAGTAGCACTGCATCAAGAATCCCAAGTGTGAAGAACGAAATGAAAAAGCTCAGAGAGGCTCAGAGTTTGAATAACTTCGATTGAATAACTTCGATTAGGGGTAGGATCCACCATTACTCTTGTTTCGCGCCTTCCAAACTCAGCATCTCCTAGACAACATCTCGATGAAGGACATCATTATCTTTTCTTCAAGTTGACACAATCTGAAACGGATACTTAGATCGATGGACCTTGGGACAGCACAGTGACTCGTGATCGGAGCGGAGAAGGAATCTCCAGAATGATGGGCTGGATCATTGATTCTCAATCACCGCTCAATCACCACCACCCAGCAAAAACTTAGTCGCCCTTGGAGACCCATCTAGTCGCGTGACGGAGCAACGTAAATATCGCTGGGCACGGCAAGTATTTGTGGCCAGCCTGAGGTTCTACAGTGGTTCTACTCTGTCCGTATATCACATTGGTGCCAGCCTTCAACAAGATCTACCCTGACCGGTTTACCACCTGAGAACCCCTATATCAGTGTCGCACCCTAGCAGACTCAGCCTTATCGCTGTGTTTGGCAATCTCTTTATTCTTTCTTGATAATCGCAATGCCAACGCGATCTTGATATTAGATTAGTTGTTTGTGTTATTGTTTGCCCGCGAACGAATGGCAATTACAAGCCCAAGCTGGATAGTTTTTTGCACTTGTCCGAGGGCCAAAAGCACTGCAAGCCTGAGTTAATCTGATACTACTGCCAGTGGCGCCCCGGGCTATATTTGATATCCAGTTGTCCAGTTGACTGTCGTGCCATTCTTATTCGGTTGAAGTCATATATAAGAGCTCGAGTTCAAGCGATTTGCATACAGCTACTATGAACGCACATCTAGAGGGTGTCGTAGGTGGTGAACCCTTCGATTTGATCGTTTTGCAGTTGATAGTGATAATGGTTGTGTATGGTGTGTCGCAAATCCAACATTAGTCACCTGGAGTGTGAAGAGCTAATCATCGTGTTTTTAAGGAATGTTTGTGCTGGGAACATGCATTGCAATTTGGCCAATGATGTATGTATACCAAGTGTCCAGCGAGATATGCATTTAATTCTTTTCATTGAAGTTTGTCCCTAGAAAAACGTAAAATCTGGTTGCTTTTAGCCTTGATCTTGGTCTTCATATCCTTTACCTGGAATATTGCAAACACCGCGTTGATTGGTAGACTATCAGGGATTAACTTAGAATGCACAATTACTTTGTGCTCTAGTGTGGATGATGTTGGATTCTGGTTAGGGCCATTACAGGGAATGTTTGAAGGCATTCCTGTAACAATTTTAGTGAGAAGTCAAAACTACATCAAGACAGAACTATCCCACTCAATCCAAATGTTTAGCTTCTTGTCAGTGATATCATTGTGGTTTGGAGAGCCTGGATTTTACTCTCGCCCAATCGCTTTTGGCGAAGTATTCTTGCGTTGCTAACAGTCATTAATATAAGTCAGTATACAAACTGCATTTCAAATTTGAAAGTTGAGACTCAGAAACTCATAGTCCTCAACATTCTTGATTGCGCTGCTGATGCACTCTTTTATCTTCTTATGGAAAGTGCCCAATCAGAGGCCTCCTTCAATACCAGTAGTCTGTCGGGCGTCTCCAAGCTAATCCTCAATTATTCTGGTATCTTGGATTTGGTCTCAATCTCAACTTCCCTGCTAGTCAATGCAGTTGCGACAATTTTGATCGGGTGGAAAGCATGGTAAGCCTATTTCTATTTTTTGTTTTGCACTTTCTAACCTGGTTTACTAGGATTCACTATAAATCAATGACAGAGGCTGCAATCTACAAAAGATCTTATGCCCTTAAGGTTCTACTGCTTTTTGTTGAGTCTGGGGCTATTTTCTGTGCTATTCAGCTTGTATGCATTGTGCTCTTTCCAACAATTCAGGGTAAATCTTGGAAGGGATTTGATCGAAGTATAGACCTGAAATTCCCGCTTTCCGGCCCTGATGTGAATGCACAGCCTGAAAAAAACTACCCAAGCGTTGTACTGATTTTTGCAACTGTAAGCTCATTCCATTGCACTCCATATTAACTTTGGTCTTCTGATCTGATTGAATCTCGATGCTTGAACCTACTAGGCATTTTATCCAATCACTGTTGCCATTTTGATTCATACTAGGGCACCATCGCCTGAAATGAGTGTAGAGACTTTACAATGTGGCACTCGGACAGATAAATATGATTATGAACTAAAATAATGAAGTTGTGGATGTTGGATATTATTGGATTTGCCATACATGAATTGAGTCTTGACTAACTATAGCACTGTATGCTTACTTGTCAAACACTGACTCAGCACCTTGACTCCAATAAGGTATTTCGAGGTTTAAAGATAGTAAGCATAACAACATCTTGAACTAAGCGGAGTACTTTCTCAAAATTCTGAAGAAATTCAGGAGTGCCGCAGAGTCCTGCGTGATTTCTCTGCTTGTGGAATAACTCTTGAGTAATCAGTCTCTCCGACTCTCAACTATCATGCTCTAGCTCTAGCGCAAATTTCCTCTGGGACTGTTCAATATATCGAGGCACGATAGATTAGGCTTATCGGGGGCGTAGGTACTTTACATTTCAGCCAACCTCAGTACAAATAACGGAATCCTTTTCTCCTGTGCATCGCTTGTTCCAAGGTGATACCTTCGAGACGGGCAGCTTCTTCAACTCTGGCATGGTTTAGTCCATTCAGGGCTGCCTTCTCATCTTCATCTAATTTCTTGTTATCGCGGATGATCCATTGCCGAAGCACTGAAAAATAATTCGGTAAGATACGTTGGAGGATAACTCTCAACTCACGGAAAGATAACGAGGTGGAGAAAACTAAACAAACAAGGGATATGATCATGGACTGGTGATAGTCTGGACCCCATTCAGCTTTCCAGGTGTACGAGCCCATCCTAAAGTGAATGTCAGATGAATGGAAATCAACACTGTACTTTTACACACAAAAAGCCTAGGTTCCCAATACCGTTCACGATACCAACGGTTGCAGCTCGTTTACTGTGAGTTTAGGGGTTTATCAGAAGTGAACAGTTAGTTTTATGTAGTCATTAACTGACGCAGGTGGGCGAGGGATGGTGTTAGAAACCCAGACAAGGGTCAACGAGTAACCTGTGAGAGTCGGTCAGATCACACATTGAATCAAGCCTCTAATATACGAACCGACGTATCCACAGCCCATTAAGAACATCGACACATATCGCGCCGCATTGTTATCAGTAGAGAGAGAGATGATGAATCCGATACAAACTGCCCAATTCCACCCGCTTTGATGGAAAAATCTCTCCCCAGTTCGGTCTAACTCCAAGTTTAAGAGTCTGTGAATTGAGGTTAACTCAGAAGACATACCTGCATGCCATGCGTTCAGGCAACAAACGATGGTTGCGAGTATAAATGGGGGTCTAAGTGGATTCAGTGAATGGATAAAAACCAAATAAAAACGCGGGAAAGACTTTGCTTACGCAACAAGTAACAGTGAGATTGTAGTATCGAACCCAAGTGTGGAAGTCAATCTAAGAGAATTCCAAGATTAGATATGAGAGACGTAGAACAACGAGCATATAAGCTGACGTAGGGAAGAAATTTATGAAACTCAATCCGAGTGCTTGTGCAGCAAACATAATCGAAAAGACCCAGACTTTGGGATCCTTTACTGCCATGATTAGACCTTTGAGGGGCCTGCAAATTCGAGATCAGCATCGAACACTTTAGCGAGTCTGAAGTTACCAGACTCGGAGGCAGGACTTACGAATCGCCAAGAGTGTCTTGATCAGCTTCACCCGCGTCATCTGCGAGACGTACTTGAGCCAATCGACGCTCTTGAGGAGACATCCATCGTGTGTTTGCAGGCTAACAAATATTTTCGAGTCAATGAATAACTTGGACACGGGGGGTTTGCGTACATAGTCCGGCAGCAACCACCTGTAAGTACTAGGGCATTAGAAAAACACAAGTGAAGAGACGGCCCACAAACATTGAGTTCAAGCCTATAAACATCGTTATTGCGCCCTAATGTCGATTCTCATTAATTGACATGTAGTATCTAGCTGGAATACCTCCCATACCTCAATGAAGAACAGCCTGATTAACTGGGATAAGTACTAATTCTGAACACTGAATACATAAAAGGAACGCACCACCTCCAAGCGCGAATACCGAGTGTTCCTTCCATATTAGAAAGAATGCCAGCGGCTATGAGCTAGGAAGGGACTGAATCAATTTGTGTTCGACACCCCAGAACGCTTGGACCCTACCGAACCAAAAGCAGTTGAGATAAGAAGGCCTCCAAAAAGGATAGCTGATCTGAAACCCAACTCCTGAAGCAAAATCGTGAGCACGTCCAAGAGTATTATATTCACCGGGAGGAGTCACCTTTTTCGTGTACCAGCGTGATAAGAGGTATATAGCTGAATATCAACATCGGAAAAATATTCGAGCGGAATGGGGTAGTAAAGCTTACCGCCAGGGTAGAATGCACACTACGACCAAACAGTCTTTACTTTGAACATCATGTTCGAGGCCTGAGAGATTTACATACCTCTGGTATACCAATCAAGATGCGAGTAGTGAGAATACCACCATATGATTTCGTCACCTGAGTAAATAGATCAATACGCTGCACAAAATGAATCATGGGTTGTATCGTACTCCGGTTAGAGTACTGAGAAGACCCCAGGCTACGACATTCAAGCCAATATACCTTTATGAAGAAAAATGAATTAGTATGCGCGGCGTGTCGCACTGAGTGATGCAGGTAATTACAAGGAGGGCCTTAAGATGATATCATGATTAACCGAATACATGGAAGGTAAAACCCAGTTCAAACCTTGTTATCCAATTCAATACCTGGGAAATGATTGAGTGGGGATTTTTTTGAGAACTGGCAAGTGGAACGCACCATATTAGAGGGAATTTGTGCCGGACAGTAAGAGACGTATAAAATGGATAGGACGACATTATATCGCAAGTCTGAACTTGGCGGTGAGCAAGTACCAACCTTACTCCAGTACGTCAACGCACCTGAAAGTCCAAGATCCTCTTCTAGGCCCTTCAAGCGCGCCGTAGTCACGGCGATTCGCTGGGGGAAAGGAAAATCAAAATCTATCTCGCGTAGCGGAGTATCGAGCTCACATCGATGTAGTTCATGATGTATATCAAAATAATTGTAGGCATAACCCTTGTATCAAGTTTTCGGACTAGTTTCCGCTCTGCGGATATTCGTTCTGGAGTTCCCTCTGCTGGAATGGGATACTCGTCCGTAAAATTCGTTTCCAATTTCGCGTGCTCCTTCATTGATATTTCTCCTCTGTCGCTGCTTGTTGGTGTAGAAGTCATCTCGACTGTCAAAGGAAAGAAAAGATTTGAGAAGGGTAGGACTCAGGTATTAGACGATTTTTATGCTTTAAAATTAGGTCATGGTGGGATTACTTGGCCCGGGTTTCGTTAGGGGTATCTTGTGGTTTATTGCACCGCGGGCCATAGAAGAATAAAGACAACATATTCAATGAATAATAGCCCGAGGCTGGAAGAGATAATCTATCAGCTGAGACCGAGAGGTGAGTTAAACGAAGACTGGGAGGTGGGAGAAGCGAGGCGAATAGAGCTTTACTCACATGGAGCATATGGCTCCAGGTAATGAAGAGTTACAGAGTGGACAAGCGAAGTCGGAGGTCCTGTCTACGTCATGATGTCACTACACGCTTTGGCCGGTCAAAGTCGGACATTGCGGCCGTGCTTGTTTTTCCATCAAGGTTACGCGTTTGCTCGTCCAATCAGAAGGCTAGTTCGTCGATGACCGCTTGGGGGAAGGAACGAAAAGACTGAAATGATCAAGATACGCTTGAATCTTCGAGACCGAAAGAGATTGTACGACGGTACACCGTGCTTAGCTAGCGTTCCACATCGCTGCTAAGTGTGGCGTACGCTTATCCCCTCGGACCCTTGAGTCAAAGTTCACAAGATGCATTCTATCTTTGGATATCAGTCCCACCCCCAACCTCATATATAAGTAGACAAGATCGGCGGTCCACCAAAGAAGTTTGAGTGGAGATGCTGCAAGGCAAAATGATCCAAAGTGGTGGAGAAAACACACAGCAGTTTACCAGCGACCCCCGATGTCCGTACGTATTGCAGACATGTTCGGACCACACGACTGACAAATATCCGTCCTTAGACAAAAATGAAAGAGAGGAGAGCTTCGCATTTCGGCACAGAGAAAGATTGAATTGACAGGCAGTGGAAATGAACACGGAACACGATAAAGGCAGTTCCATCATTTTCCCCTGTTTTGTCAATTCCTTGTCGATAGGTGTCGTGATCGGTTCTCCGTCGGAGGATTTAACGCACTGACGATGCAGATGGGTAAACGTGATGAAAAGGAGATTTGAAAGGAGGTGGGTAATAAGGCTAGAGGGAAACGCATAGAACGTTAAGAGCATTGATTCAGCGTAGTAAGCTCATCGATAGCATACGACGAACGAATCGGACGACAACAGGGAATCTTGGTTGAAGAAATCTTGGAGGTACGGCAAATTGGAATCGACAAGAACAGATCTATTATTGCATAGGTTCTGACCATTCAATCTGCAGGGGAAAAGTGGACGTTCTGTGCCAGTGAAAAATGTCCAGAATTCGAGCTGCACAAACTTTAGGCGAGAGATGCAAGTTGGGTTTTGATGTGAGAACGATGAGACTAAATGGATGCTGCCAATGAACATAGCATTAACTTCACGGTGAAGGCGAGGTCGAGAATAAAAGGAATCGGAAGAGGTTCAGGCCACTTGTTTGCCAGCTGCATCTCTTGCGCATCTCCAAGACAACATCTCGATAAAAAAACATCATTTTATTTTCTTCATCTTTCAAGTTCAAGTTGACACAATCTGAAACGGATAGATTGACGTCGCCAGCATGGCGGTGAGATTTGGGAGGGAGAAGCAACTTGAAGGGAACGAATATCCGAATTAATCCAGATAGACGGGCATCAACTTTCTATTGATCGAATTTCAACCACCGCTCGTGATCCGATCAGCAAAAACTTGGTCGTCCAAGAAACATCCTGAACTCTATTAGTCTCAGTACTTTTTGATATCAAGATTGGCATTGCGAAGAATCCTACATCTAACGGAGATTGAAAAACGTAGATTGAAAAACACAGCTGTATACGTATACACTTCAAATGCGATTTTCGGTTAGTGATGTACAAGGCAAGGTACATAGGCAGGACGATATTCTTGTGGCGGGACCTTCGAGGCCACAACACAAACTCGCCATGGTTTGCGATATTCTCCTTTCACGATCCACGACCCACCAACATTTGCTCGCAGGTGACGGCTACTCCATCTTAACGGTCCCGAGCTTCCCAGATAGTTCAACTATCCAGGAGTCAAAGCACTGCGAGGTATGATCTGATATCCGAGTCGGCGCCACTGATCCAAGCTGTTCTGACTCTCGCCACTCGTGCTATTCTTATTAACTTGAAGTCATATATAAGAGCTCAAGTTCAAGTTGGGACTCCATCCACATAAGTAATCACTATGGACAGAGCCTACTACCCGGGGGGCATCAGCACTGCTGTCTGGGGTGGTAAACCCTTCCTTTTGATCCTTTTACAGTTGGTACTGATAATGGTTGTGTATGGTGTGTCGCTAATCCAACATTGCTAGAGTCTAAATACTAGCTAATCTTCATTGCTTATTCAAGGAATGTTTGTGCTGGAACATGCCATTGCAATTTGGCCAATGATGTATGAGTATCCAGTGTTCGTCGAGATACACCGTTTCAATATCTACCCATTCTCCAAGGTTCTCCCCAGAAAAACGTAAAGTCTGGCTCCTCGTTGGCTTGATTTTGGTTTTCATATCGTTTACCTGGAATATTGCAAATACCACGAACGTTATTGGTCGTCCAGGAGGCCTTAGCTTGAAGTGCACAGTCCCTTTGGCATGCTCTAATGTAGTTGACGCTGAATTCTCGGCGGGGCCGTTCGAAGGAATCCTTGAAGCCATTCCTGTGACAATCACGGTGAGATGTCAAAAAACCACATTAAGACAGAACTATCGCACTCAACCCAGAAATTTAGCTTCTTGTCAGTGACCTGATTGTAGTTTGGAGAGCCTGGATTTTAATATCGCGCAATCGCTTTTGGAAGACTATCCTTGCGTTGATTACAGTGATTAATATAAGTCAGTATACTCACTGCTTTGGAAGTTGAATTGATACTTAGTTTGAAGTTCATAGTCATCAACGTTCTTGATTGCATTGCTGAGGATTCTTCTATTTTTTTATGGAGAATGACCAAGCAGAGGTCTCCTTCAATCCTACCAATCTATCAGGCATAATCAATCTAATCGTCAATTATTTCTCGCCGCGTGTTGGATTTAGTCTCAAT